>PVJH01008184.1:0-87243 GCA_004026705.1 Nesogale talazaci | reverse complement strand
CTCTTTTTCACTGCCCCTCCACTTTACTAAACACGGTGCCCTTCTCCAGGAACTGGTGTCTCTTAATAATATGTGCAAAGTGTGCAAGATGAAGTCTCGCCATTCTTGCCTCTAAGGAGCACTCTGGATGTACTTCTTCCTACACAGATTTGCTTGTCCTTTCAGCAGCCCATGGTACTTTTTGTATTCTTCTTCAGCACCACAATTCAAATGCATGGATTCTTCAAAGATCTTCTTTATTCAGTGTCCATCTTTCACATGCGTATGGCGCACACCTTAGACCTCAAAGGAGCATCCTTGTTTGTCAATGCTTTAAAAAGATCTTGTGTATAACAAGTAATGTACTTACTTATTACAGTGCTTATTATCCCAGTTTATATATGAGGCAATGGACATAAAACGCTTCAGGAACTTGCCCATGACAGGAATTCAAATCCCAACTCAACTGGTGGCCATTGAGTTGATTCCAATTCATTGCCACCCTGAAGGACAGGGTCGAACTGCCCCTGTGCATTCCTGAGACAGCAACTCTTTCAGGAATAGAAAACTTTATCATTCTCCTGGGGGGTCCAAGCTGGTAACTTTGGACCGTTGACCCTACAGTTAGCAAACAACGTGTAACCCATATGCTGGCAGCACTCATAACCCCTTGTGCTGTCACAGTCCACTGCCTTCGAATCCAGTCCACCTCATAGGACCCTTTAGAGCAGGGGTCCTCAAACTACAGCCTGCACGTCACATGCAACCCGCCGAGGACATTGGCCCACCTGTCAGGTGTTTCTGTTGCCACTGCCTTCCTGCTTAGCAGCCGGCTCATCCCAGACCTACCACGAATTTGTTCAGAGTTTTGGGGGTTGGTTTTGTTTTATAAACAACAGTCCAGCTCTCCAATGGTCTGAGAAACAGTGAACTGGCCCCCTGTTTAAAAAGTTTGAGGACCCCTGTAAGAGTTTCAGAACCTGCAAATCTTTATGGCGTCAGATAGCCTCTCATCCTCCTGAATATGATTGCTCATTCATTTGTACAGCTGCCAGATTGGAGCCTAAAATCTTGTGGAACACAAAGCGGGTGCTGAATTGCACTTACCCATGTTTGTACACAGACAAGTGCCCAAGACTTTGTCTCCACTAGGTGAGAGATGACATTAAGACATCGCTTTATGCACCTGCCTCCGTCCAGATTGCATTGATACCTTCTGAAATAGAGAGCCAAGAAAACCAACCTTGCAATTTACTTTATGGGTCTGCTCTTGTATTTAACAACCCTTCCTGTTGTCAGATTACAAGCTGTAGAAGGGCAGGAACCATTTCTTTTTTTGTCTCATTCCCCAAGCTCAAAGAACGAAGAAAGTGGCACACATTCAGTTATAAACAAAAGAGAGTGAAAAGCTCCAACACCGACATTTGAACACCTTCTCTAGGAGGCAGCACAGTACCAAAGAAACGTTTTGAAAAACATTTTTTTAAGAAAAAGGAAACTTTTGACTTTGGGGATCAGACAGACAGGTGTTCACATATCACTGTCTGCCTCCCTAGCTTTGGAAGTTTACCCTTCACTGGGCATTAGGGGTAGTGACACGTCACTCTTTGAATGACTTCAAGCATTCTTTGTGAGTTGAACTTGCTAACACTGTCATTTTAAAATACTCCCTGTGAGACGGCACTGAATAAAATTAAAATTTTGAATTTGGGGCATTCTAGAAGGGCACATCTCTCCACATGTTTTACCCCTCGCTCAGGGAGTTCACCCTTCCTGCACCATCCCAGGAATAACCCTTCACTCGCCAGGTTGTCGTGATGATGAAGTGGAAGAAGGGGGATGTGTGTTCTCAAAGTCGGTTCTCTTCCTTGTAATGTCTTTCAGGTGAGAATTCTTTACATATAGAATTCCAAACAGAATTGGGTACTATGTACCATTAGGATGTCGTGAGTATGAATATTCTGATTTCTTTACTTTAGCTAAACTGAAAAACCTTGGAATGTTGTGCCGATCTTACTGACATAACCTATTTTTAGAGCTTTTATCCATTTATCCAAATTATTCTGAAAATCCTCAAAGTATTTGGAAAGCTACACCCACTTGGAAATGAATGACAGCCATCTTTTGGCTTCAAGACAGTTTATTCATGCGGACCACAGGCAAACTCAATTGCCCCGGGAAGAGCCAACTCTCTCCATGGTTATCTGGAAGCAAATTGAAAAGCAGACAGACATGGATCCAAGCTCAAAGATAACAAATATGAACAGCCAGAGAAATGAAGAGAAACAAGGCTTTTACTTCATCCACTTCGTAATCCCAGAGCTTTCTCTTTTCTCTTCCTAACTTTTTATCCCACCTTGTAGTTGCTCAGCCTTGGTACTTACTGGAAGACGGGGTCCATTTAGGATTGCACTATGGGGAAAACTGACATAAAAGACAAAAAGGAGAAATAATGCACTGCCATTGAGTCCATTCTGACTCATAGCAGAGCTATAGAACAGACTGTGAATAACTACCCCTTTGGGTTTCTGAGGTTATACATATTTACAAGAGCAGAAAACCTCACCTCGCTGCTAAGGACTGGCTGGTGGTTGAGAACTGCTGCCCTTGTGATTTACAGCCTAATGTGTAACCCACTATGTCACTCAGTCTCCTTGAAATGAGAGAGGATGCCACAATTAGTAAAGATAAACGTTCTGGCTTACTCTTCAGTTTTAAGCAAAACCTTGGTTCTAGAAAAATAATTTCTTTCTAGACTCTGAAATTTTCTTTCTGTACTCCAAGTACAGATGCTCTTATGATTACACTCCTGCCGCAGAAAGACAAACGAAGAAGTTACGTGCTGGGCAATAAATAGTGGAAATGGAATTCAGTTCTGGGCCTGTCTGGCAATAGAAGCCAAACTTGCATGTTGCTAATATTAGCTTGATTTAGACATTTGCCTTGGCACTTACATATCAAGTCTGTGAATTGTGTATTGTCTTTGTGAAAAGTGAAGAACAAAAAGCACAACCCATCAGCACCATGGGGATTAATACATTCTCAAGTGAGGAGCCAGCTGAATTCCAGGGCCATCCAGAGCAGTCAGACAGGCGGCTGTTACAGGATGCACTTGTGAGTGAAGAAGACAACTTCTTTTCGAAAGACCAGCAAGAAATGTTCTGCAGATTCTGTCTACCATGGCCGACAGCACCATACAGCTTCTCTGGATGTCAGTCTCCTAAGACACTTGGCCAACCATGGTGGCTACATTACAAGAGATTGTCTTTACACCTGGGTGAGGAAGACCCAGTTGAACTTGCATTCTCCCCTTCGCTATTACTGAGGGTATAAATGAGTAGAGAGGTATGATGACCTTCCTGTCAGGCATGGAGGGGCAAAAAAACAGGAGTTCAGAGGCTTCCTGTTATTTTATACAAGGTGGTATAGGAGATCCCATGTGTCATTTTTTTCTCCTAAATCATCCAATTTTAGAATTGGAGGAGAACTCAGAGGCCATTTAGTCTATCTCATTTACTTTATCTAGAGTAATTTTTATTGATTTTTGTCCTTGTTACCAAAGCAGCATATGCTTATTGTAGATAATTTTAAAAATAGAGATAGCAAAAATAAGGGAGAAAGGGTTTCCATTATCTTACTCCCCAGATAAAGCTGCTAGTAAGCATTTGCTGTATTTTCTTCTTTCTCTAAGTACATATGCGTATAAAAATTGCACCATAATTTGAATTACTCTGTAATAATGTAATCCGTTTTACCAAATTTAACAATATGCCATGAATATATTTTCATATGACTTCATATTCTTCCACAATATTATTTTTAATGGCTGTAAAATAACCCATTGCATCATTGAACTATAATTGTTATTGCCATAGCCATACCATTGAACATTCTAGTTGTTCCTAAATTCTTGCTAGTACAAACAGCTCTGTTATATTTATCATCATAATTTAATCTTTGTGGACATCTATGTTTTATGTTATTCTTACATAAAAGCTTCATAGGGACTCTATTACCTTCAGTCTACAGAAAGAAAGCTAAGGTGCAGGTGTGGGCACGTAGTTGTCTCACTCTATAAAGTGAATTGTTAGCAGAGCTAAAACTAGATCCCAGGATTCTGGATATTTCCTTTATTTAATCCTCTTTACTCTCTGAAATTGTTTAGTCATTTTCTTTGCAGTGAATTGTGGCAACTTCCTAACATCTAATGACTGTGTTTACCCTCAAAAGATCATGGAATGAGGGATTTCTCATATGTGGCACTTGTTTCCCCACTGTTCTCCCTAAACTCATGATCTTCATTGTTTATTCAATCACGACCCTCTTTCACGGCAGTGGGTCTCCATGTCCTCACTATACACTACGAGAGGACTGGGAGAGGTGGAACCCATTTGACACCTTTAGCTAGTTCAAATCCTTCCTTGTACACAGTAGGAAAATGCAATTCTTGTATAGGGACTTGGTCAAGAATTTAAGAGGAGAAAAAAAATGCGAGCATTTCCAAAGTTGAAATAGTTACTATGAAAGAGAGAGCAAGTCCCAAACCTCTCAGCTCCTCCCTTTTCCTGCATTTTGTTTACATGGTAATTTATCTCCTTTGAAACTTGTTCCAGCATTTTAAAGGTAGGTATTCTGCTTTCCAGGTGAGAAATCTGAGGCCACCATGCAAGCATAGGATCCCTAGGACTGGCGTGATGACCTGCATCAGTGTCAGATCTTAGTCCTTTGGATCCTCGAATCCTCCTGACAATGGTGTCCTGACATTTGATGGGTTTGAATGGCAGCACCGATGTCTTTTCAGGAAGTCTGAGCTGGGGAGCTCATTTTTCTTTGTCTCCCTCTAGGAGAATTCCTGAGCTTTGCTGATGACTTACTCTCTGGCCTGGGCACATCTTGTGTAGCAGCCGGTCGAAGCCATGGAGAGGTCCCTGAAGTCAGTATCTACTCCGTCATCTTCAAGTGTCTGGAGCCTGATGGTCTCTACAAGTAAGATGTGTTGACTATGTGGGGAGCATGAAGCACACACGATGACTGTCAGCCTCGGAAGGCAAGCATGACCTCGGTCTGTCCTCGTAAGGAAGGGCTTTCAAGGCCTCATACATGGACACCTTGATATGCTGAAGTTAGAGCTACACTGTGGAGGATGCCGAAGGGCCAGGGAGACCAGAAACTCAGAATGATCCTATGACCAATACAAACTCTGTAGCCGAGAGAGGGAAAGTGGCTTGCTTAAAACCACAGGCCAAGTGACTAAGGAAAGCTAGACAAAAGGTCCTGCATAAGTCAATTTTCTTCCCTCTCTATTTTGCTGTCTCCTCATGGGGGTGGGGCATGGGGTGACAGACAGGGGATTAGATTAAGATATCTATAGTCTGTGCACACACACCCACGTATCTTTGTTATTAAGCCATCCCCTTGGACTTCACGCCATCATCACTCCTTGTAGAGTGCATTGGAGTTGTCCTGTCCAAACTTCTGACCATATAAGAGGATGGCAATTTGGGATTGATCTGTGAGTCCCAGAAGGGAAATCAGATTCATTTACCCACCATGAGTGGTGCCGTATCTGAATACTGCCATCATTCACTCTTATCTGCAACTCTAAAAACCAAATCTCCTCCTATACCCTAATTATGAAAGCAAAGAGCATCTCCTTCATAATCTAAAAAGTTGTAGTTGTTAATAAAGTTACTGTCAGTCCCTAGTTATCCATCATTCACTCTGCATTCGTCCACTACCTACCCATCTTTTTACCCATCCCTTCAGCCACATATCCTTCCCCCGTATAGTTTTTGATCCACTTTTGGACTCAGACATTCAATCATTTATTCATTTCAAATTTCTTCATCCATTCCCATTTTTATGTATGTGCTTACCAATCACTTATCAGGGCCATTTTCTGAGGATCTCCCATGACTCAATACTGTGCCAGGACTGTCAGGGGTGGGGGGTGGCAAGGAGGGCTGGAGTATGTGTCAAAGGCAGGGTTCCTTGTCTCAGGTAATTTTTTAGGCAAAGGTGATATAAAGGCCACAACCTATGGATTAAAATATGACTTTGACATTTTTAGTTATGTCAGTGTGGAAAAGTCAGTTCACCTCTGTGAACCTCCACTGTATCCTTTGTGAATCATACCATCTAAATTATAGGTGGTATGAGGAGAAGAGGATGACTTTAGTACAGTATCTCAAAGCATATGCTTGATAAATAGCTGTCCCTCACAATCTGTGAACCTCTCTCACTCCAAAAACAGATATTCCATTTCTGCTTTGCTCTCTTTATCTGGAAAACTGCTTTTCTGAAGACCATGGCATTGCTATTGTTTTGTTTTTTTGAACACGTTGGCATATCAGACTCATGAGTCATACTCACTGCATCCATGCACCAGAGTGAGGAAGATCACAGCATGCTGGGAGTCACAGGTCCCCCTTTGCCCCTCTCTGTCTTGGAGATCTTCAAGTTCAACTTTCTTCTCCCACAAAATAGTAAAGCAGGTGGGGCACCAAATGTTCTGCAAGTAGAATCCTTGACATACAAGAGGCTGAGTGATTTCTTGGTATGGAGTCAATATCACAGAGGAGATAGGACATGTGTGAGAAATAGCCCTGGGTCCCACAAAGATTGCTGGTGCCACAAATGGGTAAGTCGGAGGCCATGGACAGAAAGACTGGAGGCTTGAACCCACCTGTCATTTGGGAGAAACCCTGATGGACCATCTGTTTGCAGAAAGATTTCAGCGCAGAAAATCCTGGGAGAAATTCTACTTTGTCTCATCATGGAGCATTTCTGATTGGAATGGATTTGAGCACTTCTAACAAGGACAACACAGTCCTCATCCTGAATGTTGGGATTGGGATCGAGACCCTAAGAGAGTGACTCTGTGTCTTCTTTATCACTAAGTTCACCAATTAAACTCAAGAACACTTGTAAGTGCAGATCTCCTAGGTCACTATCAGCTCTAAAAATCTGCTTATGTAGTGAAAGTGACATTGCTGAAAGAGTTCCTGGTGGCAGTCTCTGGTTCCTCTGCCCCTCGCATGCCACACTGCATAGACAGATCTCGTGTCAAATCTCTGTCATGGCCCTACCAACTGTATGATAGTGAGTTTCTTATCCTTTGACTCTCCTTTTCCTCCTTAGTGAAAATGGGGATAATCTGATGTCTAGGAAGCCCTGGTGGCATCATGGTTTCAATTTGGGCTGCTAACCACAAGGTCAGTAGTTCAAAACCACCAGCTGCTTCCTGGAAAAAAGACAGGGCTTTCTACTCCAATAAATAGTTATATTCTCAGAAACACACAGGGAAAGTTCTACCCTGTCCTACAGGGTCACTGTGAGTCGACTTGATGGCAGAGGGCTTGTGTGAGGGGTGGGTGTGGGGGTGGGGAGGGGGTTGAGCTCACTGTGTCCCCAGGAGGATTTGATAAGGTAGTGCACAAAAGCATCTCACTCAATGGTGAATTCCTAATAGGAACTGTTACCACTGTTGTTCCCCGTGCCTGCCATCTGTGAACTCCAAGAGAGATGGCATCTAGCTTAGAAGAACAGAGCCCTGGCAAGTGGTTCCTATCCATTGAGACATAGAAGTAACCCTGTCTCTGTGTGATATTGTGGAGACTTGGCTTTAATCGGACCAGAGTCCTATAGATGCATAATGGAGACAGCAAGGAATTTTTATGAACTCCTGAAGTAATTACCACGGAGAACTAACAGATCAACTGCTAGGTTTTAAAGGCTCAAATGCAAGGGGGTTCATTTTGCTATGATTGTGTTTGTTTGCTTGTTTTGCTGTTGCTGTTTGGTTGTCCTCTTCTTCCTGTTGCCTGACAACTCCCTTCCCCATTTCTTGACATTGGGGGCCTCTGTTTTCCTCTTCTGTTTGTCCCTAGCTCTGAACACGTCTTTCTTTTCTTTTGGAGATTGATTTTGTTAATGGCCTTGGGACCTGAGCCACTCCGACCGGGAGCCAGGGTGTTGTTTGGAACAGTCTCTTATCCCACTGGCGGCTCTCCTCCCATGAAGTCTGGCCTACTCTGTCTCAAGTTTTAAAATAGTTCCAGCATCAATTCTTGGGGCTTCTCGTTTTCTGCTTGATCGTTCCTTACCCAAATGTATTTTGTTCCTCTTGGTCCCAAAAGGTGTGTCTGTGAGTAGAAAGTGCTCAGACTTTAGGCTAAGGCTGAGCTGGGTGTGAATTGCGCTTCTGACACATACTTATTCATAACTTACCTCAGAGCAAATGACTTATAATCTGTCGTAACAGCTTTTCCCGTTGAAAAAACACACCCAAACCAGCCCACTGCTGTGGAATCAATACTGCCTCAGCGACCCCCGGTGGGTTTCTGAGACATAACTGTTTACAGGAGTAGAAAACCCAGTCTTTCACTGGAGGAGCTGGTGGTTTTGTCCTGCAAACCCTGAAGGTTGCGGCCCAATGCATAACCACTACACCATCAGGCCCACTTCCCATTGGAAAGAGGAAGCATATGAAAAATTCCATGAACAGGATTTTTCAAAAGGCCTGGCAAATGGATAGCTGTGGGGAATGAGAGTGACATCTTCTTTTTCCCACTCTCCTCTTCTGATTCTCCATGGTTGGTTTTGTTTTGCCTTCCAAGGATAACCCTGGAGGGACCCATGCCTACGAGGGGTAGGTTGTGACCCCACGAGCCCTAGAAAGAATAGTCATGTAGTATTCTTGGGGGAAACATAAGGGTAAAAAGAAGGGATAGGTCCAGAGGGGCATCCAGGAGGGTCAGTGCCTAATTAGGCACAACTGTATACTCGTAGGAGCCCTGGTAACATAATGGCTTACTCATGGAGCTGTTAATCACAAGGTCACCACTACAAAACCA
This sequence comes from Nesogale talazaci, assembly GCA_004026705.1. NCBI lineage: Eukaryota > Metazoa > Chordata > Mammalia > Afrosoricida > Tenrecidae > Nesogale > Nesogale talazaci. Next base: position 78,409 of record PVJH01008184.1, on the reverse strand, counting down.
CCAGCTCCTCCACAAGAGAAAGATGGGACTTCCTAAGCCAATGAAGATTTACAGTCTTGGAAACCCACAGAGGCCCATTCTCCTCTGTCCTATATGGTTGCTATGACTAGAATCTACTGGATGACATGGAGTTCAGGTTGGGTTGTAGATATTCATCCTTGATCCCTGCTGTCAGATGATGTGGTGATGGATGGAGGCGGTGCACAACTACTCCCTCAGCTAGGAAATCTAGTTTTACCCCTGACTGGCATCACGCCTGCCTCTGTGGCCTCTGAGGAAGCACTCACATTCACTCTGTTCCTCCTTGTGGGCATCTTTCTGATGAAGGTGCCATCAGTTCCACTCCAGCTCAGGAACTCTGGGGTTTCATTCTTTGACGAATGCATTCTCCTCTCCTTCTCCTTCTCCTCTTCCTCCTCCTCCTTCTGGGTGCCCTTCCTCACTTTATTGCCTCCCTCACTTTCAACCTGCCTTATCTTGGCTTCTCTGCCAGTCGGTGTATGCATTTTCTTTAGACCACTTTGTGTGTCCTTAGTTCTTTTCACCACTTCCTCTTGGACTTCTCCAGCCTTTCTGTGTCCTTCTCTTCATTGCTCCTTTTGCCTACATAACTCTTTCTAATTTTTATTACACTATGGTTGTCCTCTGCTCTCACCTCTACCCCTCTTTCTCTCTCTGATTCTCTCTGACTCTGGGCCTCCTTCAGCTCTGCTTCTCTTCACCCCATCTAAGAAGGCCACTTGCTTTTGCAGATCCCTCATCCATGTAATTGTGCACAGCCCCAGGAGGTGAGACCAATTGGAGGGGTGAAAGTCAAGGCTGATTTTCTGTCCTAAGCTCACCCTAGTGTAACAAAACAGAAACATCAGTACCAGGGTCCTGTTTAAATTTAATTTTCTCATTTGTTTAGTTTGTTTTGCTTTTGAACAAAAACAAATAAATACCAGCAGGAGGAGAGGGTCCCCAGAAGGTCTATTAGTCAGGGCACCTTCTGCTCCCTTGATTTGTTGGAGGCAAAGGATGACCCTGAAGAAAACTTCCCACTCAGATGGATGGGTCATGTCAGGCTGGGTCCCTGTGGTTCCTGGCTTTGGCCAGAGGCATAGACATCTTTATTGTAGCAGAACCCCAACTTCCTGTCAGCCAAGGAAAATTACCTTTGACTTATCTTCACTGCCTTGCCTTTCTCTCGTCATGCGTCAACTGCCAAACGCCTTGAGCAAAAATGCCAGCAACATCCAGAGCCTATTCCTGGACTGGGAAGGTGGGGGCTCCTTCTCATATACTCAGAGTCTTGCCCCAGCCCAGGCCTGTCCTTAGCTCCCTTGCTTCAGCTCTATGAAGGGAATGTTAAGAGAGCTTTGGTACTGCATCCTTGTGCCAACATTCCCATTGGGGATGGATGCATAAAGAGGAGGCACCTTCTCAGCAGGGTAGAAGGTTTGGAGAGATAGAGGGAAAACCAAGTCTTTGGAAAAGAGAGGGTATGTAAGGGAAAAAAAACCAAGGTTAGGAGTCATATGACCAATCTGCTAAGTGATCTCTCTATGGCCTTAAGCCAGTCCCGCCCACTCCACTGAACTTGGTTTTCTCATCTGTGAAACTGAGAGCTGCAATTCAGTAGACTATATCTTGCCCATGGATTTAGGGATAGAGATGTAAAGTTCTGGTTTTCAATGACTCTAGGCCTTCCTGAATAATAGTACTTATAGTAAGTCTTCTCTATGGGCCAGGAACCATGCTAAGGATATTACAAGTGCTATTTTATTTCATCCCCCCTGAAACCCTATGGCTATGGGTCTGTTATGATGATGATCTCCCTTTTAACACATCAGAAAACTAAGCCCAAGGGAGTAGACATTGGCTCAAGTTAACACCAGAAGAGAAGATAGGGCTGGGTGAGATACGTGATTGAGCATATTCTAGCAATCCTCTTACCCCATTTTATACCCTCAATGCTGTCCATTTCTTATGCATTCAGGTCGGTGGAGTTATCGGGAATACCTGGTGAGGGTATTCTAGACATTTCTAATCTCAGCAATGCTGTAATAGAAACCATACCCAGTTCAGACCCCAGAAAATCCAGATTCCAGTCTAAGAATCCCAGGAGAGGTAGCTCATGATTCATCTTGCTTCTCTGGAGAATGGTGACACTAATAGTGCTTCTGGAGAGCAGGTGCTAGAGTAGTTATGCATTGGGCTGCAATCCTCATGGTCAGTAGCTCAAAACCAACCGAAGCATTGTAGGAAAAGACTGAGATTTCTACTCCAGCAGAAAATTACCATCTCGGAAACCCACAGCTGGAGTCACAATGAGTCACTAACTTGATGGCAGTGAATTTGGAATTTTGGAATAGTACTGTGTTAGCCTGGATTGACTAGAGAAACAAATCCATAGACATTTATATGTAGAAGAAAGAGCTTTATATCAAAGAGCAATTACAGAAACATTGAGAAAACATCCCAGTTCAGTCCAGATAAAGTCTATAAGTCCAATATTAGCCCATATGTCTGATACTAGTCCATACATTCCTCTGTAGACGAATGCAGCACATGTAATAATACTGAATGCAGGAAGATCACAGAGCAGTGGGTAGAAAGTCTTGTGGATGCAGTGTCAGTGGAAACAGCTCAACGTTGGTGTGGGCCTCTACGAATCTCCTCGAACTCTCAGAGTGTCTTAACAGCAGAAAAAGGGATGCAGAGAGAGGGTTTGGCTTCCAGGGAGCTATTTACCTCTGTCACGCCTCCAAATGGGGTCATCAAGCTATGACCTGATCGGCAGTCTTGTCTCCACTCCTTCCCTCAAGTTGACAGATTATGTAACTGCAACAATTACTTCCTCGGTTATTGCTGGAACTGGATAGTAGATGAGAAAATGCTTGGAGATTTATATTTGTCAGGTAATTCCTTTGACTTCTCTTCCCTCCAATTCACCTACCCATTAGTGCATACTTTTCAATTAGACAATTGAATCCAGCCTGTGGTGGACTTTTACCTCAGCCCACCAACCTACTTACTCTATGACCTTGGAAAAGTTCTGTCACCTCTCACTGTCCCACTTATTAATTTGTTATGTAAAAGCATGACAGGGCCTGTTTCATGGGGTTATAAAGAGTCAATGGCTTTAAAAATGTAAAGAGTTCAAGATCGTGTGTACCTCACTGTCAATGAGAGGAGAAGTAACAAACATGGGTGTAGCGATTGTGTGGTTTACCAAAATCAGGGCTTGCTTTTTTGACATTTATCGTGTTCTCAGCATCTCTGTGGAGACCAAGCTAAGCCACCAGCTCTGTCTGTGGCCCCTTTCATCATTAATGTCTAGGTACCCTGGCCTAGAATGTGCCAGTCCCTTCCTCCAAGATATTGCCTCTTTTGTGACCTTACTCTGAGATGTCCTTTCTCTCATTCTTCCCATGGCTGGTTTCTTGTCATCCTTCAGAGCCATGACTTAATTTGCCCTCATTAATGGAGTCTTTCTTGTCTACTTTATCTAGAGTATATCTCTTTTGGACCCACACAGGCCTATGAGATTCCCCTTATTATCTTTATACTCACAGTCATTGAGACAATGGTGACTCCTGGTGATGCACCGTGGGTTTCTGAGACTGTAACTATTTACAGAAAGCCAAGCCTTTCTCCAGAGAAGCTTCTGGTGGTTCTGAAACTCTGACCATGCTTGCTAAAACTGCAATGGTCTGTATTTCCTTATTTGTTCTATATTACTGTGCCTAACAAGACCCTGGTGGTGTAATAGGTCACAGGTTGAACTCCTAATCCCAAAGTCAGTAGTTTGAAACCGCTAGTTACTCCACAGTAGAAAAATGGATTTTTTCATCTAGGGTCTTAAAGGTTTGAAGATAAACAAGCGACCATCTAACTCAGAAGCAGCAAAGCCCACATGGAAGAAGTACACCAGTCTGTGTGTGATCACAAGGTGCTGATGGGATCAGGTATCAGGCATCTAAGACCCAGAATAAAACCATACTATACCCAATGTGAATGGGGTTGGTGGGGAGGTGGAATGGAGTGGATAACCAGTGTCCACCTGCAGACAATTGGATATCCCCTCCTGGAAGGTTCACAGGGAAGAGATGAACTAGTCAGTGTGCAGTATAGCACCGATGAAGCACACAACTTTCCTCCTGTTCTTTGAGGCTTCCTTCATCCCATTATCATGACCTCAATTCTACCTTACAAATTGGATTAGACCAGAGCATGTACAGTGCTACAGATAAGAGGCTGCAACACAGGGAATCCAGGATAGAGAAACCCCTTAGGCCAACAAGGAGAATAGAGATGGAGGATTAGGGAACTGTGGGGGCAAAAGAGGGAATTGATCACAAGTATCAAACTAGATCTCCCTCCCAAGGGAGCAAATAGCAGAAAAGTAGGTGAGGGGCAATAGAGGATGATGTAGGATATAAAAAAATCTATAACTTATCAAGGGTTCATGAGGATGGTTAGGCAGGGGAGGTGAGAAAGGGGGACAAAATGGGGAGCTGATAACACGGGCTCAAGTGGGAAGATAATGCTTTGAAAATGATGATGGCAGCATGTGATCTAATGTGCTTGGCATATTGGAGGAATGTATGGATTGTGATGAGAGATGTAAGAGTAGCCAACAAAAGTATTTTAAAAAAAGAAAAGGAAAGGGAAATGTGGCCTTCTACTCCTAACAACAGTTACAGTCTTGCAAACCCACTGGGGAAGTTGTGAGTTGGACTCAACCCAATGGTAGTGAGCTTGGACTTTTTAAGTGGGTCTAGAACAGTGCTGACATCAATCAGAATCCAATAATTTTTTTTGAATGATTCAGACAAAATCCCCAATTAATGTGGAATTTCTGGAGATACTAATTTATCCCCAACACTCATGTTTTAGCCCTGGATCCCATTTTCTTACCAAATATTCTGGGTTAGGTTTAGGTTTGGTAATCTAGTTCTCTGTTGATTGATCATTTAATTTGATCCCTCACACAACTCTCTGAAGCAGGTAATATTATTTTCATCTAACAGATGAAGCTACTAAGGCTCAGAGAGGTTAAATAATTTAACTAAGACCACAAAGCTAATAAAGACAGAGACCAAGATTCAAACTCAAGCAACTTATTTCCAGAGCTCACACTCATAGCCGTCACATTAGACTGGGAGATCTGGATGTACAGGCCAGATGATCGAGATGTAAAGAGCTCTGTAAGGAAATGTTTCGTGCAAAGATCATCCATAGATGGTTTGGAAACAATATAGAAAACAAATGAACTGTCATCACCAAAAAAGCTAATTTAACTTGCCTATCACCGAATTCGAAACTTTGTCCTGTTCCTCAATTCTCTGCAGTGTCACAGAAAGAGTTGAATGCCGACTCTGTATGCTGTCCCCTACTCCTCCCTGGAGACATGCTGCCAATGTCATTTTTGAAATGCTCCTGGTCCCCAGCCCTCCTCTGCCAAGTGACTTCCCATAGTTTCAAGGCTCCTGTGTATTTCTGCAAACAAGTCCAAGCTTCTGGTCCAAGGCTGCTGTTCCAATAGCCCGGGGGGCCTTAGAGCCTTGAATGAAGCACTGCTGGGTTGCTCACCACCCTCAATCCCTGCCCCCCCCCCACACACACACACACAAAGATACCTCCCACTCACACACACTGCTTGGGTAGCACATTGCAGAAGCAGTCAGGGTCACTGCCATGGATACTATAATTATACATTAGACGAAATCCCAATGTTTCTCTTTATTTACATTCCTACCCTACCCTCTTCATTTCCTCTCCTCGTGCCAAGAATCAGCACAGTTTACTGGAAACAGTTTGAAAGTCATCAGGAGTCCTAAAGGCCTGGCATTCAAAAGTGCTTGCTAGATCTGAGGATGTCTCAGATATAGAAGGTAAGGGACTCAAGCAGTGAGCACCATCCTGCCTCTGGTCCGCAGAGGCGACGTAGCCTTGGGAAAATTATTTCCATTTTGAAGAAGGACTGAGTGAGGCTGTCTCACAGGTCTTGCTCATGAATCTGGAGGCTCGTATCTCAGAAGATGATGGAGGCAAGAAGACGAACCCAAGCCCCAGGCAGTGGGTAGGCAAGGATCTGCTTCCAGATCCAAGAATTCATGTAACCTAAGACTAGATAGTTCCTTCCTTTTCGCTTCAATGACCCAATCCACTCACTGTGTTCCCTAAGCCAAGTCCCAGATGTGGCCTAGCCAACTTCAGAAGGGACTTTCAATTCTTTGGAGGATGGATATGTGCACAATGGAAGCCATTCATGCTGACCAGGGCCCTGGGCTGCAGCCTTCAGAACAATGCGTGCTAAGGCTGTGGCCCAGTGTTGAGCTGGGACACACCAGGGAGAGAAGCCAGCAGGGGCCCAACAGCATTTCTGTCCTGCTCTCTGGCTTTTCCTTTTCATGGTGCATCTTCCTTCCTTCCTTCCTTCCTTCCTTCCTTCCTTCCTTCCTTCCTTCCTTCCTTCCTTCCTTCCTTCCTTCCCTCCTCCCTCCCTCCCTCTTTCTTTTGCTACTTATTTTGTTTGTTGTGGTGTCTATCTAATCCTTTCCTCCTCTCTTCTCTTTTAGGCTTTTCTTTTTGTGTCTTGGTGGGCTGTCCTTCTACCGGCTCTCTCTTTGTTTGTTTCTCTTTCTCCTTGTGTTTTTCGGTTTCTCTTACTTGATCCAGGATCCCTCTTCTTCCACTGTCCTATGTGTTTCCTCTTCCCATCACTGTCCCAGTATAAGGGTCAATGCCTACTGGCTGACTCTCATGTGAGCCACTAGTTGGGTGAGTCCAGGGATCCTGGAGCTCTGCAGGGACTGGGCTCCTGTGCTGCCCTCGTGCTCAGGTGGAATGTACACTTGCCCTGACTCTGTTTCCCTGTCCTATTGGTCAGGGGCTGGGGGAGAGGAGGGCAGCCTAGCAATTCAGTTCCATCTAGCGTCGGGTCACGCTGACCTCTCCGCAGTGCACAATCGGGGCCCCAGAGAGAGGAAGAGCTGTTCTTGAGCCAGAAACAAATACAGCCATGTGTCCAAAGCCAAGAGACGCTTGTAGAGGAAAAATAACGCCGTTTTTCAGCTGACAGACAGAGAGGCTCCTAAAACCTGCTGGGGACTCTCAGACAGGCTGTTTCTTTCCTTAAACTGTGTCAGGATTTCATCCAGGAATGGGATGCAAGCCAGGGCTGCAGAGCAACCGGGAACTCTCATGTGAACTCATGGAGGGTGGGGCTTGAAGCAGAGCCCCTGTTGGTGGACTGGCCCCAGAATACCCATGATAGCTACCGGGCATCATCTCATAGAGCAGAAGCCAAGAAGAACTTTTTAGGTTATGGCAGCGGGTACTTTAACCAGCATTTGGGGTTGCCCACTTTGACTGTAGTGTGCAGAACAGGCGGAGTCGGACTGAGAGGCACAAAGGCCATTTGGGATGGGGGAAAGGGACACAGAGAGTCCTGACACATGCGGGAGCCCAAATGGTGACCTGAGTGGCACATTTGATGGGTCAAGGTAGAGCCACATGCCCTAGCTCAGTTTTTGACACATCCAGACACCGGTGTTTTCTTTGTCGGCAGAGTAGCGTGGACAGGAAAAGGCCATGCTCTATGGGGGACACTCACAGGTACCTTAAAGTCAACCAGTCTCTTGAGATGGACAATTAACTGAAGCAAACCTGGTCTCTTCCCCTGTGGACCTCAGAGAGGTGGGAGTTGACAGAGAAGGGACCAGCTCCGGGATACACTTCAGCCGAGTCTTCCCGAGGAAGGATGAGGATGGGTGGGAAGTGCTGCACACAGAAAGCAGAAGGTTAAAAGTGTGGAAGACCAAGAAGCTGGGACTGTGCTGGGAAAGGTGAGGGGCAGGAAGGAGAGTTGGGAAGGCCAGGGCCGCTCAAGCAAGATCGGGGTCCAAGAGGAATCAGGGCAGGCCTCAAGGAAGGGAATGGCCTTGTGGCTTGTGGCTGCAGAGTAGATTTGACTCACAAGCAGAAGACTGAGCTGCTGAGTAGCAGAGGAAGGAGGACACAGAAGATACTAGAAATGAAGTCCTGCAAGAGCCTTTGAGTGCCCTAAAGGGTTTTCTCAGGTAAAGGGGAGCCCCAATAACATGGATCCACTGTAGGAACAGGCAGGACTACAGATATTTTCACTATGATTCCAGAGAGCAGAAAAGAGGGCAAAGATTACAAGAGACACAGATTTCACCTCATTAGCAGAAAGCATCTCCATAGTAGACCCGCACAGAATTTGTAACCAGAGGGGGTCATGGATTCTTCAGAGTGAGTGCAGAGGGGTGAAGAGGTGGGCAGGGAGCCAAAAGGGACAGGAGAAACATTCTGCTGGGCTCTGTAGAGAGGAGCTGACAAAAGTGGTCATTGGGTCAAAGTAGTCTGATGCCAGGTCACAGGAAGTATTGGAGATGGTAGCAAAGCAGAAGCAATACAAAGAATGCCAGCTCCAATTCTTCACCATTGGACGGGTGGGTATGCTGGTCTGGTACTAACAAATCTTTCTGCCAGAAATCTAGATTTTTTTTTGTTTTCTTTGTTTTCTTTTGGGGGGGGGCATCACTGTTCTCTGGTGGTGGGAGTAGGGGGCCCAGCCTTTGCTCCTGTGGAGCTGGAATTGAACCTTCATCCCAGTGGCCTGCAGTCCCGCACACAACCACTATGCCACCAGGGCTGTGCCCAGAAATCTAGATGTTTAAGAAAAATTGTTTAATTAGCACGTACTGACCATTCATTTTAAATCGACCAGGTTAGCCAAATGTGTAAGTCAGATCATTGCAGACCTGCAAGATCATTGTGGATGTCTAAGAAAACCTGGTGACATAATGTTTGAAGGCTGCTTATTCACCAAAAGGTTGGCATTTTGAACCCACCCTTTAACTCTAGGGGAAAGTCCAGAAGATCTGTTCCCATACAGAGCACAGCCTGGAAAACTCTACTGGACAGTTTTATTCAAGCTCTTGGGTCCAGTGAGTCAAAATCAACTTGATGACACCTACCAGCACTAACCACCTAAGCCATCTCTCAATGTTGACTGAAGAAGCAGAGGTCACTACAGACTCATCAGTTTAAACGTCAAACACAACCAGGATCTAGCACAGAGAGGTCCTGTCACCCTTGCAGGGCTCTTACCAGAAGATGTGGCCACCTTCTCTCACGTTGCTAGAAGGACAGTATTGAGCAGTTCAGTGAGGCCCAATGAGGTCCTTGCCATGCCCATCTGCCTTGTCCTTGGACAAAATACTTCCTCTTTCTGATTCTCTGCTCCCTCATCTTTTCAATGAGGTGGCATAATATATTACACATTGTGCTGCCAACCACAAGGTTAGTGCTTTGAAACCACCAGCCACTCCAAGGGAGATAGATGAGACTTTTTATTCCCATAAAGATTTACATCTCAGAAACTCAGGCCCCATTCTATTCTGTTCCAAAGGGTCACTATGAGTCAGAATCAAGCTGATGGCCATGGAACTTTTGAGTGTACCCCATTGAAGTTTGGTTGGAGAAGTCATTTCCCACTTCCACCTGGAACTGGGGGGACTCACAGAGATATGAATGGACAGGTATAGGACAAAGTTTTCACACTCTTCCTTCCACATTCTTTCTTGGTTGTAGGTCCATCACTCACCGTGAATGGAACTGCTCCACACACCTACACCTCCATCTGTGAAAGAAGCTATTGCATTAGTCCTCTTGAGGCCCTCACTGGGAGGGTGTTAGTAGACTGCAGGGGATCATCATTAATGATGTGGAGAGAGTCAGAGGCAAGACAAAATCCAGGCTTCTGGCATTTTTCTTTCTGCTCTGTTCTCCTTTCCCCTGCTTGCCAACCCCCGATCTACCAATACCTCTGTTCAGCTTTTATTTTTGAATCACAGAAACCTGGCATTTGGGGCCTCAGACATGGTTGATCCAAACCTTTCCTCTTTATAAGAAAAACTGAATCCCAGGGAGTGGATGGACTCTGCTCTAGGTGACCTTGAGAGCCAATGTCAGACCTGAGCGAAGTCCTAGGGCTCTTAATTCTCTGATAGTCAGTGAGATCCAAGCATCCATATACATGGAGCCTCTGAGGTGTTAGAGGCTAAGAGAATGGGTTTTGCGTTATATTTTCCCTAGTCAATTCAAATCTCAGATATTTTCTAGCTATACATGACATACATTTTTACAGGATCTCAATTCCACATCTGTAAAATGCAAACATTACTACTTATTACACTGAAGGTTATTATGAAACAGTTCCCAAGCACACAGCAGGCAGATACATAGGAAGTGCATACAAGACTTCTCTTCAATAGCCCTTTATCAGGAATGAGCATTAAAGGGGTTCCTGCCTGGCTGATGGCTCTGTCCACTGTCCACTTATACAAATTTCTCTGTTGTTCTTGAGCATTTCCCAGCAGCTGTGGTCAATTTGGAGTCATTTCCCCCAAACATTTGATGTAATAATAGGTGTCTTCCCTTGCTTTTCTGTTCTCATAGTGTTCCTTAAGCCTATCCCTAGTAGAGAGAGTTCTGATCATAGAGAACCAAGACTGATAGTGTCCTATGGTTAGGGAAGTTTAAGGAACTTATGAGCCCATAATATATTTCTTGGTAAATAAGATGTACTCATGTCAGTAAATGTCAATGCTCGATAATCAGTATTCCGGGGGGTCAGGGGGCGGGTGGTTGGGTAGAGTCACTTCTCCATGTAAATATAGACTAGTTAGCACATGCAAAGTCTCCATAGAGACCTAGGAGCACAATAGCTACCCAGGTCAAACCCAACAGTGGCTCCATGGGAGAAAAGACATGATGATGTGCTCTTAGAAGTAGTAAAGCCTTTCCCTGGGGCAGTTATACTCTGTCCTGTAAGATTGCTGTAAATCAGAATTGACTTATTGTTTCACCACCACAACTAAGGTAGATATTATAGTGTTCCCTGTTCAGATCATAAAGAAACTAGAACCAAAAGGCTAAATTGCCTATTTAAAGTTACCCAATTTGGAAGTAACAAATTCATGACCCTAACACAAGCTTTGTGGTTCTAGGTTTCACACTTACTAGTAGGCAGACTGGAATTTGAAACCCTATGACCTCATGGAGCCCTCTGGAGACACATGTGAGCAGGTAATTCTCATGGTGTTTGAGACTGGTTTGTCCCAGTGGGGACAATCAAGACAAGGGAATTCAGGAGAGGCTATGATCTCTAACAGTTAGAGTATTTCTTGAGTAAGTTCTGCCTCATAGCTAACATATGGGACAGGGTAGAAACTGCCCCTGTGGGTTTCTAAGACTATGACTCTTTATGGGATTAGAAAGTCTCATCTTTCCTCCCAGAAACAAAAGCAAGGAGGTATGAAGTTGAAGAGATCACAAATGGGAAAATTCAATGTAGGATTGCTGAAATGTATTGTGCTCCACGAAGCTAGTGAAGCAGGGCACACAGTCTTTGTGATGCAGCCCAGTAGATGGTGTCAGGTTTTGAGCAGCAGCAAGAAGGTTATGTTTGGGCTTAAATTGACCTCTGTGCCTGCTGGACAGAGAATGCATTGGAGTGGAAGGGATTCTTGTTATTGTGTCTTTAGATGCTCTGAAGTCAGTTTTGACATCTGGTGACTCCATGTGCTAGGACACCAGGGGTTGTCTCAACTGTTAAAGGAGTAGATTACCAGGTCTTTCTGCTACAGAGCTCCTACGTGGGCTTGAACAGCCAACCCTTCAGATAACAGCCAGAGCACCTAACTTTGCACCATTAGGTATAGGTAGGGAGAACCTTATGCTCATATAACCACGAGGTCAGTGGCTCAAAACCACCAGGCACTCTGCAGGAGAAAGATGAGGTTTTGGACTCTCATAAAGAGTTACCGTCTCAGAAACCCACAGGGGCAGTTCTGCTGAGTCCCATAGGGTCATGATGAGTTGGCATTGACTTGATGGCTGTAAGGTTTTCATTTTTTCAATCATTTTACTGGGGCTCATACAACTCTTAACACAATCCATACACCCATCGATTGTATCAAGCACATTTGTGACAATCATCGTCAAAACATTTTCTTTTTACTTGAGCCCTTGGTATTAGCTCCTCTTCTTTCCCTTTCTTCCCCACCCCTTTCCCTCATGAACCCTCAATAATTTATCAATTAGTATTATTTTGTCATGTCTTACACTGTCCAAGACCTCCCTCCCTCCATCTTTCTGTCATTCATCCCCCAGAGAGAGGGTTGGATATGGATCCTTGTAATCGGTTCCCCCTTTCTACCCCATTTTCCCACTACTCTCCTGGTATCGCCACTCTCACCACTGGTCCTGAGGAGTTCTTCTGTCCAGGATGCTCCGTGTTTCCAGTTTCTATCTTGCCAGTGCAAAGCAGTGAGGTTTTCTTACACCAGTAGTGGTAAGAGGTAGGAGCCTTAGTGAGGTAGTTACGCAGCGAGTGCACATTGCACTTCTCACTGTGAGGTTACCAATTCAAAACTACCAGCCTCTCCTCAGGAGAAAGAGAAGACTGTCTACTTCTGTCAAGAGTTGGAGTCTTGGAAACTCACAGGGCAGTTGTACTATGTCCTATCAGGTAGCTACAAGTCAGCGTGGACTCTCTGGCAGTGAGTTTGGTTTGGTTTGGTATGAGCTGATGGATCTGGAATTGGAACTGTGATGGGAGAGGAACTGGGGGTCCTGGCGCTGTGGTTTTCTTTGGGCATCGATTCACAACTGGCAAGCAGTCAGTCCTTCTCATTGAGAAAACACAGCAGGAGATTCGTAATAAAACCATCTGGGTTCAAACTCTGACTCTACTGTTTCATATTTGGATAACTTATAAACATGTGTTTCCTTACTACAAACCAGGGCCGTTCCCTGCACCCCCAGTCTGGAAGTAACAAATTCTCCTCCCAAATGGGCATGCAGAATTTAAATAGAATAATTCATAGGTCAGTTTCTGACATCTAAAAGCACTTTATTCCTATAAATTCCCCCTCATCCTTTCCAGTTGTTCTAAGCTCATGGCTTACCGTAAGCATTCATATTTATTCTCTCACGCCCCCAGCCCCCCCACCCCCCTTCACTGCCCAACTTCCCTCTTGCTGTCCCTCTTTCCCCAGGATGCCAGAAATGAAATAACATTCTTTGCATGTTTGTTCTAAAGCTCCTGGCAGCCTTCCTGAAGACCCCTGGCTGGGTCAGGACTGATTTGCATTAGCATGTGTGAGGCCAGCATGCTAGAAGGGGACGGCAGGAGGGCCTGTTTTCACGGACTTTCATTAGGCATCCCTGCCAGAAAAGGGAAAAGTTACTATTTCTCCCTGGGAAACATCCACAGATTAAAAAACAAGTGAGGAGGTCAGGGAGACTTCTCCCTGGTGGAGAGGTTGGTGAATGGGTGTGCTGTGTGCCTGCCTGCCTGCCTGCCGGACTTTGTCAAACTTCCCTCACCCTTATCAGAAGCATACCCCCCAGGAATCTCTCCTTCAGAGCATGTAGTCACTTGATAATGTTCACTAGCGCTTTCTGAGTCATATCTGTAACAGGGAGAGGGGAGAGTAAGTGGGAGCAAGGAAGACACTCCAGAAGCTCTGGAGTAAATAAACAGCAATATTGCTGGCTTCTGGACGGATGCGGATCGACACATACATCTTATTACAAATAAAAACAGAGATGACACCTCCCCCACGGCTTTGATTGTTTGTGTTTAGTCTGAATTTTTGAATAGGACATAATCTTAGCATAGTAACTTTCTTCCAGGAGGCTGGAAGCCCTGGTCCAATTCTAGACAGATATGACAGGCCAGGCAGTGGCCCCTGGAGGCATCTCAGAGGGCATGACAGAATATCTCAATTCCAGAGGCCAGGATTATAGAGAAGGACAGGGCATCCCAGGCACTTAGCACCCCAAAGAGTTCCTATCCTTTTTCAGTTCTTAGCTTAAATGTGTCTTCTTCAGGCAAGGTCTATGCCTGCTTCCTTGTAAGAGAATCTCCATAAATACTTCTAGGTATGGATAAAAGAATCAGTGGCTGGGGAGTCCCAGTGACACACTGGGTTACTCTCTGACCTACTAACTGCAAGGTCAGCAGTTCAAAATCTCCAGCTGTTCCAAGGGAGAAAGATGAAGTTTTCTACTCAAAAACCTACAGGGACAGATCTCCCCTGTCCTCTAGGATCTCAACAGATCAGAATGGATTCAATGGCAGTGGGTTTGATTTGGAGCTCAGTAGCTGCTATTTAAAGAGTGTTTTTACAATTCCAGGCACTGGACTGAATGCTTTATACATGTTAAGTCATTCGATCTGCCTAGTAAATCAGTGAGGGCAGTATTTGCTGCACCCTGTTTCACAGATGGAGAACAAAACAAAAATGCCCAGACAAGTGAAAAAGGAGCATAAAGCCACAAAACTTATCAGGAGTAGAGCCAGGATGTGAAATGGGACAGTTTCGCTCTAAAACCCCAGCTCCTCCCTAAACATGGAACTGCGTGGCCTCCCAAGAAGTGTCATTACCATTTAATGTGCTTGTTATTACTCAGAGTGGGCACTCCCATCCTCACTGGGCCTTCCTGAGTCCTGTGTCCCCACTCTTCCCTTGATTAACACCTGTTCATCCTTTGGATCTCAGCATGAAGCTTCCTTCCTCAGAACGGCATCATCTAAGTCATGTTTCCCTGTCCCTGTTCATTGTGGCAGTGATCAAGGGCTTCAATGGTATGATTACGTTAATGTCTGCCTCCTAGGTTAGACTAGACAATCTATGAAGATAAAGTGGCCCCTGATTTTTCTCTGTCTATATAATCAGCAACTACATGTAAAGGACATGTGAGAAGTGCTGGCACTGTATACATGGAATACTACATTTAATTAAACTTATGAAGCAAGCACTTCTGTCTTCCCTATTTATGAGTTAAAGAAATAAAGGCTCATGAAGTTTCAATGTTGGCCAAGGTTCCTCTGGACTGAGTAAGTGACAAAAGTGTTAGGTGAAAGCCAGTCTTTTCGGACACCAGGGCCCTTGCTCTCATTGCCTCCTGTTGAGCACTGGGTCCAACGTTCACACGCATATGCTAAGCACAAGTATATGCTAAGATTGACTCAAGCACAAATGCATGTGAAAGTTGGACATTGAGTAAGAAAGAAGAATGGATGCAAGCTTATTAACAATATGCAAGTCTCCATGGTACAAGGGAACAAATTTTGGCAGATGAAGCTAGAGAAGCTGGCAAAGTTCAAATCATACAAGGGCTTTGATGTTATGCTAAGGAAAGTGAATTTTATTCTGAGCGCAAAAGAGCTATTCAAGGGTCTTTTGCTCCCTAATGGTCCGTAAAGTGATCTTTAGAATGATCACTCTGGAGACTGGGACTGGAAACAACCCAGGAAACAGTTTGAAGAGTTGTTCCTAAAGATTGGGGGAAAATAAATGAGGTCCTCCCGGAGGTGAGAACTGGCAGGGTCACTGGTGACCCTTGGGTGGCTGTCACCTGGAGTGGTAACTTGGGGTTTAGCATCCCCATTCCATGAACTTCCTCCTCTACTCTACCATATAGATTCTTTAGTGATGTGTGTTCTCGATTTAAACTATAGAATAGTGTGTTATAAATCCAAGAGGGCTTCAAAAAGTTGGTGAAAGAGTAAGAGGCAAAAATAGTGGAATTCTGTCATGAGTTGTCTGAAACCTCTTCCCTCTTATCATTGTATGCTCAAACATAGCAAATGTGAAGATTGGACTGGACGAGGCAGTGTTTCCTGTGGTGTGTAAAGGGTAGCTGTGGGGTAGAGATAACTCAAAGCCACATAGCAACCACACCATGAACTAGTAACTTGTGAAATGTATGATTCTTAGATGACATGAATACTAATAACAAAATCAACGTGCAAACTATTGCTTAAAGGATGTACAACATTTGTAGTTACAACATTATTTGTAGTTGAGCAGAAACCTTTTTAAAAACATTTAATTGGGAGTTTATACAGCTTTTATCACAATCAATAAAAACATTCATTGTTCCAAGCACATTTGTACATTTTTTGCCATTGTCATTCT
Organism: Nesogale talazaci; assembly: GCA_004026705.1. NCBI lineage: Eukaryota > Metazoa > Chordata > Mammalia > Afrosoricida > Tenrecidae > Nesogale > Nesogale talazaci. The sequence goes on along the minus strand of PVJH01008184.1, from coordinate 62,399 downwards.
CTAAACATTTTCTTTCTGCTTAAACCCTTGGTATCAGCTCATGTCCCCCCCTCCCTTATAGACCCTTAATAATTTATAATTCTTTCCCATGTCTTACACAGATCGCTGTCTTCCTTCACCCACTTTTCTGTTGACTGTCCCCCTGGGAGTGGCTTATATATAAATCATTGTGATCAGTTTCCCTTTCTTGCCCCAACTTCCCCTTCCCCTCCTGGTATCACTACTCACATTATTGTTCCTAAGGTCTATCTATCCTGGATTCCCTGTGCTGCAAACTCTTATCTCTACCAGTGTACATGCTATGGCCTGGCCTAATTTGTAAGGTAGAATTGGGGTCATGATGGTGGGGATTGGAGGAGAAAGCATTAAAGAACTGGAGAATAGTTGTATGCTTCATTGATGCTATACTGTACCCTGACTGGCTCATCTCTTCCTTGTGACCCTTCTATGAGGGAATGTCAAATTGTCTACAGATGGGCTTTGAGTCTCCACTCTGCCCTCCCCTTCATTCACATTGATATGAATTTTTTATTCTGGGTGTTTGATGTCTGATATCTAAACCTATTGATATCTCATGATCACACAGAATGTAGTGTCCTTCTTCAATATGGGTTTTGTTGTTTCTCAGCTAGATAGTAACTTGTTTATCTTCAAGCTTTTAAGACCCTAGATGCTATATCTTTTGATAGCTGGACGCCATCAACTTTCTTCACCACATTTGCTTATGCATTTATTTTGTCTTCAGCAATCCTATTGGGAAAGTGAGCATCACAGAATGCTAGATTGTTAAAACAAAGTGTTCTTGCATTGAGGGAATACTTGAGTAAAGGTCCAATGTCTGTCTGCTACCTTAATATTAAGCTATAAATATATGCACATTGATCTATTGCTCTATCATTTTATATAAATATATTTATATATGTACATGCTTATATTTAGACCTCTATAAGTGTCCTTTGCCTCCTGGTTCTTTCCTCTATTTCCTTTTACTTTCCTCTTGTCCCACAATGTTGCTCAGCCATCATTTGGGTTTCAGTAATTTCTCTCAATAACATTGCCCTTGATCAAGCCCCACCAGACATCCTAATACTCCTCGCCATCGATTTTAGATCACTTGTTGTTCCCTTATCCCTGAGTTTGTTGACATCTCCCTTCCTTTCCCCTGCCTCTCCCTCTCTGGTGTACCTTTGAACTTCTGGTCCCATTGTTTTCTTCTTCAGCTTGTATATCCTACCTATCTTATCTAAATAGACATACAGAGACAATAACCAGCACAATAACAAGACAAAACAAAACAACAGAGAAACAGCAAAAAAGCAAAAACAGAAAAAAGCCTGTAAATAGTTCCAGGTCTGTTTGTTGACCTTTAGGAGTGATTACTGGTTGAGTCTGCTGGGATGTCACCCCCTGACCCCAAAGTCTATTTTTGGTATTTCCTAGGGACTTCATTGCTTTGCTACACTTGCTGCTCCGGTGCATACCTTTGGTGTTTTGCTCTGGTGTGCTGGTGTGGTAGGGTCAGATCAGGCACAAATGATGCTCTGTGTCTCCAGTGTTGTCCCCCATAGCATGACTGGTGAGGGAGGTTGAATCTGGTGGTGGGGCAGATTTGTGGTCCTCTCTGTACATTGACTGCTCTGAGCAGGAATATTGTCCTCAGACGTTGGTGGGCCAGGATGTGCTCCACTCTCTCCCATCCCCTTCCATCTGCTCCTCTGTGTGAGCAGAAGCCTTTTTAAAAAGCAAATTTCCTCTCCCTTTTCCTTTAATTCACACTTTATCCTCCAAAAAGTTAATGATATTGCTCTACCAATAATAATTATCTTTTTATAGCATAAACCCTGGCACATTCATCAAAATCAATGATAATAAAAACACCAGCAGCTATGAAAACAATAATGTGTTGCTAGTAATACTTGCAGACCAAACTCTGTGATTCAAAGTTGACTGTAATTCAATAATACTGACTGTGAAGGCCATAGTGCAGTCAAAGCTTCTAAAGAAGCATAATTTTAGCCCTATGGGGACAGTCAGGTAAGCCTTGGACTGCTCATGGAAAAGTCAGCAGTTCAAACACCGCTCAGCTGAAACAATTGAGTCTACATACTCCCATAAAGACTGATAGAGTTGTTATGAGTTGGAATGGAGTTGCCTGCAGTGGATTTAGTGTGGATATTTTAAAAAATCGAGCCCTGTAGGTATGATGGTATATGTGGGCTGAGCTGATGAAAAATGTTCTTGTTGTTATATCTAACAACAGGGAATTTTAAAACTACTTTTAAAAAATGTCTTATTGTGATTTGGGTGAAAGTTTACAGATAAAATGAGATTTCCTTTCAACAATGCGTGCAAATCAAATTCCCGACGCAGACTCACATCCCCATAATGTCACAGCACACATGCCACCCTCTCCTTCCTATGGATGCTCTTTCTGCCCCTCCTGTCTCCTGAGTATTACCAAATGCTCGCCCCACCCCCACCTCAGTGCTATCAAAGCAATGCTGACTCCTATGACCTCCTGTGGGTTTCTGAGGAGCTAACTGTCTGTGGGAGTAGACAGCCCAGTGGTTCTCCCTCGAAGCTGCTAGTGGTTTTCAACTGCTAACCATTTGGTTCACAGCACAACAACAGCAGGTGTAGCCACTACCCCACTGGAGTTCCTGACTCCTGAGTGCTATCCCTGAGGTAGTGCTGCTGCATTGAGCTCACACAGCTTTTCATTCTAGGGAGGGGATAGCACAAGGAATGTTTTAAGTGAAAAATAATTTCTGGAAATGTTTAGAAAATAATGATGACAACAAATGGACAAATGTGCTTGACACAATGGATGGGTGGATTGTGATAGAGAGGTATGATCCCCTCATAAAATGATTTAAAAAGAAAAAGAAAAAAATTCTGAATTGCTGAAATATTTCATGAAACTTTTGTAAACAGTTATTTTGATGACACCTTTTCTGACAGTGTCACCAGTGTAGCTCACACCCCATGTCCACTCCCTATTGACAAGTCGGCAAAGGAAGGCAGGTGGTTGAAACCCCAAAAGTCAGAAGAACAGGGTAGGAGAGGGTGAGGATGAAGCAGCAACAGCTCTTTTCGGGGTGTATGAGTTTGTTTCTGCCTGACGCAAGTTTTAAAAGTTCCACTCAACCTTATGTCTCTCACGCTGGTCCAAGTTCAGTTTTGCTGGTCATAATCAGTATTCATTACTGGACTATAACTGTCCACAAGAGGAAAAAATAGAAAACCAGGTTCAGCTGGCCAAAAAACAATCTCCATTATGCCCTTTTCAGTTCTTGTGGCTCTTTTTAGTTCTCCTGTGTTTCTGAAACAGGAGCTAGCACTCATTGGGACGCCCCTCTTGTGTGAAGGGCTGGTGGGGTGAGAAGGGGAACCGTCTGGGCTTTCTGTCCCCAGTGAGTTTCCACACTTTGGGGCAGTCATCAAGAAAGGGCTTTTGTCGGTCCCCACTTCATGTCCTAGGGACCCAGGCTCCTAGAAGAAGAGTGGCTACTCCTCTCTGAATAGAGAGCCGGCTCCCCAAAACATGGATGTGGGCTGCAGGCCTGGTGGGGAGAAGGGCTGACCCAGGTCTCCAGATGAAGGTGGAGGTTCGATTTGCTTCTTACTGTGCTGAACTGCACAGCCAAGGGGGAAAATAGTCTTCTTTCTGGGACAAGAGTCCACTGTGGTGTCATTAACAACTCCTCTGCTCCATCATTTCTTGAGAGTAAGTGAAGCATGTGATGAGACGACAGTATCTTGTTAAAGCTTCACTGAGTTGTCTGAAGAATATTTATAGAGTTGGGTCTCTTGGCCACAAATAATAGAAGAAGCTTTCATCGAAGGCGGAGCTTAAGGAAAAGGAGGCTGTATTTTGTGATATAACTGGGACCTTCCACCAGAGTTTATGGGAAGCCTTAAGGGCCATCTGCTTACATCTTTGTGGGGTGTATGTGATGTTCCCAAGAGGACTTCCTTCTGGGGTGGGGGTGGGGTGGGTCCTGTGGACCTACAGTCACCAGCTTAGATGGTATTCCTGTCTCGGCTCTCCCTGCAAGAGACTCACCTAGAGCACATCTTTCCAAGCATCTATATCAATCCCCAACAAAGGACTCGCTGGCCTTGGTTGGATGATGTTAGCATTTCTTTCTATAGAACGCTGCTGGGGACATGAGATGGACTGCCCCTTTCAAATGACACTGAGAGGCAGGGGGGTGCTTTTTAACACTTGATCTTAGCCACAAGGCTGAGACGCAGAAGTGCTTCTTAAATGTGAGCAGCTATCTCGCTTCCAGAGGAGAGAGTCAGGAAGGCTAGGCAAGCAAAACAAGCAAACAAAACGGAAAGCAACAACACCTGAAGTGACCGAAAGGGATTTGCTGATGTGACCATGGAGACAGCGGGCTCCTGAGGTGGGCTGCCATCGGGAATGGCCTAGCTTGTTCCACCCCTCCCCCGCCCCCATACAGACGTGGTGGTTCAATGATTAAGTGCTTGGCTGCTAATCCGAAGCCCTGCAGTCGACTCCTTCAGCCGCTTCCCTGTAGAAAAAGAGCAAGCTGCCTGCGCCCATAAGGATGCGTAGTCGCTGTCGGGGGAACCCTCCCGGGCAGTTCTGCTGTACCCTCAATCTCGGGAATTGTTTGCTCCACGCTTGCAAGTGAGGCTGGCTGTTTGGTAGCTGGCTGTTTGTTGAGGTATTGGGGAGATGGGGGGATAAGGTATGGCTGAGAAGCTGGACATCCAAGAATGTCAGAGTCCTTGAAGCTCCCCTAACCTCCAGGAGAGTTTTCTGCAACAGGAAATAGTTTTGTCTTCCCTGTCAAGGTGACTGTAATCTAAGGATCTCTGGGCCAGCTGCTGGCTACACACCACCTCTACGTGTCACTCTCCCACCACATGGCCTTGATGGCAAAGCTCCCCCCCTCCCGCCCCCGACACACTCTCCCTGCAAACCTCAAAGGCTCTGAAGGTAAACCGGCATGCCACAAGCACTGCTTTGTCTTCTTTTCAAGGCTATTCGTGTAATAAGCTTGGCAAAGTGTAAATTGATAGTTGTCAGAGGTGTGTTTGTTAGTTTGTTTTTATCATGAAAACGAAAGCAAAACGCAGTTAAGTGCAGACACGGTACAATAAACAGCTATGGACCCGTCACACGGGATGAATACATGTCAGGGCTGTCATGTTTGTTTCATATCTCTTTTCAATTCTCCAAAAATAAACTAAAGGTACATTGAAGGGTGCCATGCCCTGCCCCCCAATGTCTCATCCTGCTTCCCCTTCCCTCACTAGGAGAAAACCCCTCTGGTGGGTTTGCTTCCGTCCCCTCTAAAGAGCAAGGTGAGCTGATATGACGGGCTTGGTTTGCTGGCCTGTGGGCCTGCCTGCAAACGTGGAAAGCGACAAATGAGACCAAGCTCCCACTTCAGTGCTGGAGACTAGCAAATTCTAACTGCAGCTGCTTCCAGCCAATTGTTATTAGTTATCATGGTTGCTAATTCAAATTCTGTAGCAACTCAGTATTCATAAGCAAAGCACAGCAAGTTCCACTGGATCTTATCACTCCAGGGAACCACCCTCTCCCCCCCCCCCTTTTTCTTCTCTATGTCAATACCTGTAAGGAAATAAATAAATATTTTCATAATGTATTCTTCTAATCTTGTGCTTACGCAAAACCTTACGTCTTTGAGAGCTTGTCCAGCCATGGCTAGACCTTATCGGTCTCAGATGCCCCAGTTGCTGTTGGCCAGCCCGTTGCTTCCATTCTAGAAACTCAAGGTTTTTAAGGCCGATGTAGCCAGTTGACCAGAGAAGCTTATCTGCAGGCAACAAAGGGAGCTGGATGGTGGCTGGTGCCCTGCAGACATTAGGTGAAGGCTGTGCGGGTCTCCCAAGTTCAAAGTGGAGATTAGACCTGCGGGCTGGGGCAAGGCCGCTGCTGGATGCAGTTTACACAGCCCTGGAGTGGAGGGGGACACATCTGGGTTCAAATACTGTCCTGTGTACACAGCTTTCCACAAGAGTGCTCAGCTTTGGTCCTGCTTTCTGTCTCCACACACGGGAAGCTAGGGGCACTTTTCTCGCAAAATTCATGGGAAAGACACAGACATGTAGCACTTGACACTTGATACTTAACCTAAGATAACCAACCCAGGGGCAAGGGGGAAAATGGTCAACTGTGCTACTTGGGCAATCAGAGAGCAAAATAGTGTGGCCCAGAGATCAAGCACCAAAGGAGGCCAAAAAAATCAAAACAAAACCAAACCTCTCAGATCAAAACACTGTCTGGGGATTCAAATGACAGGGTGTCCTAAGTGGGGCAGAGGCAGGGCTGAGACCTCCAGAAAGTGCACCAATCTCTCTGTGTGTCTTCTGCATTTGATGTCTATGCAGGATGCTGCCTTGAGGTAGGGTGCCGGAGTCCAAATCCTGGCTCTGTTTTCAATGCACTGTGTAACCTGGGACAGGTTGAGTGTTTTCCCTGAGCATTAGTGTAATGGGAGGTTTGATAACATTGTGTTTCAGTTCTAACAATTGCTCAGCCTGTGAAAATGTTTTGAGTTTAAGAATTTGGGACTGACACCTGCAAGGCTGCCTTATAACCTTCCAGAAAGCTTCTTCTTTCTCCGTTGCATGTCCCCCTTCGGGGGGCGGGGCGAGGAGGAATGTAGCCAAGAGACCTAGCTTTGGAGATCATCCCAGTGTGAGTGGAGAGAGAGAGGGAATAGATAGACCAATGCTTATCTCCTCTGACCTAGACGTGGTTCCTATGACCTCCACTCAGAACCCATTGACAAGAAGGAATCACATGACCCCAAATGAAGAGGGTGGAAATCAGCCTAGGGCTAAGGCTCCAAGAAGAGTTTTCCACTGTCCAAATTTTGCTTTGCACAATACCCTGAAGCACATGTCATTCTTATTCACGACTGTTGAGTGCATTCTGACTCCTGGAGACCAAACATATACCAAGTAGTATCACACTTCATTGGGTTTTCAAGAGTATGGTCTTTCATAACCAGGACTTACTTCTGAGGTTCATCTGTATGGGCTTGAACTGCCAACCTTACTGGGCATGGTGTTTTCCTTCAGGGACTGGTCTCTCCTGTCAACATGTCCAAAGTACATGAGATGCGCTGCTTCACCTTTATATCTCTGAGTTTAACCTCACATCTCCAAACTTCTGTTAGTAGTCCCATTCTTAACCACATGCATCACCGAGGGACAATCTTTAGCTGCATAACTTGATCACATCTCAGCTGCAGAGCTTCACCTGTTTCATCAACACACACTTATCAGCTCTCTAAGGTTCCTGGGGGCGGGGGCGCAGACTCAAAATACCTGAAACCTAAAAACACATTGCCGTTGAGTGATTCTGACTCATACCAACCCTACAGGAAAGCACAGAACTGTCCCATGTGCAGATTTCTGAGACTGCAACTGCTTAGCGGAATGACAAGTCTTATCTGTCTCCCACGCTGTGACTGATGGTATTGAACTGCTGAGTCTGAGATTGCCAGTTATTAGTATCTTCCCAATCCTCCTTTTCCTATAACTAGAAAACCTCTCATTTGATCCCAACTCTAGGGATTAGCCTCATCTGGACATTACATATAAATATATAAACTTGCACCGAATATTGCTTGGTGCGGTGGAGTCAGTTCCATCTCCTTGTGACTCTGTGCACAACAAAAGGAAACACCACCTCATCTTGTGACCCTGATCACTGCTGTTCCATTTGAGCCCATTGTTTCAGCAAATGTGTCAGTCCAATTTACTGAGTGTGTTTCTCTTTCGCACTGAACCTCTGCTTTAACAAGCCTGATATCCTTTTCCAGGGACGAGTCCCTTCTGATAACATGTCCTGATTAGCTTGTTTTCAAGTTCCATCCAGGTTTGAACATGCATTGCTCTCTTTATGGATCATTAGTGTTCCATTGTATGGCTATACCAAGCTATTTTTGCATTTATTCTTTGGTGGACACAAGTTTGTTCTGTCATGGTTTTCATGAATAGTGCTGCTATGAGTATTCCTGTATACATTTTTGTTCAGACAACCAGTTTTCAATTCTTTGGGGTTGATACTTCAAGTATGGGTCATGTAGTAATTCTGTGTCCAACTTTTTGAGAAATTGCCAAACTGTCTTCCACAGAGGATAGATCAGTTTACGTCCCTGTCAGCAATTGAAGATGATGCCAATTTCTCTATATCATCACAAACACTGCTTTGTATTGTCTTTTTTTACTATCATAGTAATCCTACTGGGTGTAAAGTTTCGCTCTTTGCAGTTATAATCGGCAGTTCCTTAACGCTTAATGATGTTGAGCATCTGTGCATGTGCTTCATGGGGGAAGGCAGCAATTTGAAAAGGCCAGACACTCTGCGGGAGAAGGACAAGTTTCTCTACTGCTGTAAAGAGGTACAGTCTCCGAAACTCACAAGGACCCTTCCATCCCTGTCCTAGAGGGTTGCTGTAGTGAGTTTGATTTTTGGCATCAGCCATTTGCATATTTTATTTGGAGAAATGTCTATCCAAGCCCATTGCCTATATATTTTATTTATTTATTTATTTATTTATTTGTTGTCTTTTTGCTGGTGGGCTGTAGGAGTTCTTTCTCTGTTGTGGATACTAAGCCCCCAATCAGACACATAGTTCCTTAAGTTTTTCTCCCTTTCTTTAGGTTGCGTCTTCCATTGGGTAGTCAATGGGAGCCTGGCAATGTCGTGATTACCCATGGGGCTGTTTACCTCAAGATCAGAGAAAGACAGGGCCTTCTACTCTCTTAAACAATCGCAGTCTCGGAAACCGACAGAGTCAGTTCCATCCTGTCCTGTAGGGCTGATATGAGTTGGCACTGACTTGATGACTGGTGTATGTGTTAATCTGGGTAGACTAGAGACAAATCCATAGATACTCGTATGTATATAAGAAAGCTATATACCAGAGAAATTGAATATTAAGAAAACATACCATCCCAATCCATCAATCCAATAGTAGCCCATATATCTGATACCAATCTTTAAAATCCTCTTCAGACTCACAAAACACATGCAATGATGCTGGATGCAGGAGGATCACACACCAGTGGATCATACTTAAGAAGTCATTGCTAAATTCAGCAGCATAAAAATTTATTCCTAGCTGAGCCCTGGTGGTGCAGTGGTTATGTGCAGGACTGCGGCCCACAGGGAAGACAGTTCAAATCCAGCAGCAGCTCCAGGAACAAGGCTGGGCTTCCTACACCCACCAGGGCAGTGCTGCGGGGGAAAAAAATATTCCTATATTTTCTCTTTTTTTCTTTTTTTACCCCATACTTTCTTATTATCTTAGTTTTTACACTTAGGTATTTGATTATAGGTGCTTAATGCATGTTGAGTTAAGTTTTGTGTACGGTGGGAAGTAGAAATCTTCCTCCTGTTAAATTTATTATTATTATTATTATTATTATTTGATATGTGGCTATTTCTCTCAGCATCATTTACCAAGAAGGCTTTTATTTCTTTGACTGAATTCTGTTAATACTTTTGTATAAACTCAGTTGAGCATAAGTCTAGTTTATTTCTGGGGTATCAATTTTATTCCATTTATCTATGTATGGTATTTAAATACACCTATTTTTAGGAAAGTATAACAATGTTGACTGTGGTAGCTACGAGTTAAATGTTGGAATTGGGAACTGTGAGTCTCCAACTTCTTTATTTCCTAAAATTGTTTTGACTATTTCAATTTCTTTGCATTTTCATATGAGCTTTAAGAGCAGCTGATCGGTTTCTTTTAAAAAAGCTAAAGTTTGGATAGTAATTGTGTTGCTATAGGTCAGTTTGGGAGAATTTCCATTTTTACAATATTGACTATTCTCTTTGCAAAGACAAGCTATATTTCCATTTACTTGTGCTTTTTCCTTTCTATTATATTTTTAGTTTTTAATGTATAAGTCTTGAACTTCTATTGTTAAATTTATCCCTAAGTTTTGTATGCTATTTGCTAGTACTAACATTGTCTTAATATTTTATTGAGAGTACACAGAAACAAAATGTTTAATGTGTTAATGAATTCTAAACATGTCCTTGTTTAATAGCTTTAATAGGTTTTTTGTGTTTCTGTGCACTCATCACTTTCTTTATGTAAAATTATGTCATCTGCACATAGAGACAGTTTCACACTTTGCCTTCTAATTTAGATACCATTTATTTCTCTTTCTTGTCTTTTAGTAACAATGTATAGAACACTTAATATAATGTTGAATGGAAATGATGAAAGCAGACAGTCTTGCCTAATTTTTTATTGTAGAGGGAAAACCTTTAGTAGTTCCACATGCTGATAGTTGCTGGTTATGTGGTGAGAGTTGCAGATTTTAGAAGTTTTCATCTATTTATAGTTTGAGCATTTTAATCATGGAAGGAAGTTGAATTTTGTCAAATGCTTTGTCTGTTGGGCTGTGGAAGGTTAGAAATTCAAAGTCACCAGTAACTCTTAAAGAGCAAACGGAGACTTTCTACTCCTGTAAAGATTAATGCCTCCGAAGCCCACAGAAGCAGCTCTTCTCTGTCATAAAGGGGTGCTTTGAGTCAGAGTTGACTCCATGACATTTGGTGATTGATCCAGATGGTCTGAAGAAGCCCTTGTGATGTTCTTGGGTAAGGATGGGTCTACTGACCCTGAGATCGGTGGTTCTCCACTAACCTCTTAGAGAAAGTTGAGACCATCTGCTCCTACACAAATTTATAGCCTCAGGAATTCTATATGCAGGATGGCTATGAGAAATGTCTCAAACAACTGATGAAACACTGGAAACTCTCACTCCTCTATGGAAGGATATTTGGAAGATGGCTGCTTGGTTAACTAAACACAAAGAGATTCAGCATTGTATCTAGGCCAAAGAAAAGGGACTAAAAGTAGTGCCTGAATTAGAAGGGAACAACAAGTGATCCAAGATCAGTGGCAGGGTGGGTGTAACAGACCTGATAGGGATTGATCAGGTGTAATGTAACAGAGAAAAATTACTGAAATTCATATGGAGGATGTGCATGAGAGTGGGATAAGAGGAAAGTAGAAGGAAATAGAGGAGGGAACTGGGAGGAAAAGGGCATCTACAGAGGTCTAAATACAGGCATTAATATAGATAAATATATTCATATGTGATGATAGGGAAATAGATCTATGTGTATATACTTATGGGGTTAGCATTAAGGCACCAGCTAGACATTGGACCTCCACTCAAGTACTTTTTTCAATGCAAGAACACTTTGTTTATTAAATTGGCATTTTGGGGGGAGGGCATCACTGCCCTCTGGTGGTTGTGATAACTACTCAGTCTTGCTCCTGGAGAACTGCTGCTGGATTTGAACCGCCAAGCCAATGGGCCGCAGTCCTGCACTCAACAACTACGCCACCGGGGCTCAACCCAAATTGGCATTTCTTGATGCTCACCTTCCCCACACAATCACTGAAGACAAATGTGTGCACAAGGAAAAGTGGTGAAGAAAGCTGATGGTGCCCATCTATCAAAAATAAAACGTCTTGGGTCTTAAAGGCTTGAAAGTAAACAAGCAGCCATCTAGCTCAGAAGCAGCAAAGTCCACATGGAAGAAGCACACCAACCTATGTGACAATGAGGGGTCAATGGAATTAGTTAACAGGCATCAAAGAACAAAAATCATATCATTGTGTGCCCACCTTCCAGATATGATAGCTGAAGACAAAGGTGTACATAAGCAAATGTGGTGAAGAAAGCTGATGGTGCCTAGCTATCAAAATATACAGCATGTGGGGTCTTAAAGACTTGAAGATAAACAAGCAGCCATTTAGCTCAGAAGCAACAAAGCCCACATGGAAGAAGCACACTAACCTGTGTGACCACTAGGTGTAGAAGGGATTGGGTGTCGGGCATCAAAGAACTAAAGACTATATCATTGTAAATGATGGGACGTGCAGATTGGGGACCCAAAGTCCATCTGCAGGCAAAGTGACATCCCCTTAGATGTCATGGGTAGCAGACAAGCCGGAGGCTACAGTGTAGCAACAATGAAATATGCTACTTTCCTCTGGTTCTTAAGTGCTTCCTCCCTCCCACTATCATGATCTGAATTCTACCTTACAAATCCAGTTAGACCAGAGGATGTACACTGGTACAGATAGGAAATGGAAACATGAGGAATGCCTGTTGGGCAATACTCCTCTTTTCGAAAGGTCAGAGCACTTCAGGCTGCTCAGCACTCACTCTGCAACCTTTTGCATGAAATCACTGTCAAGCCTGCTCGCTTTCTCACAGGTCACTGTGAAATACACTATCGCCTTCAAGCTGTTTCTGATTTATCCGAATTAATGAGCAACTTTCTAATCTCTTCTAGGGTCTGAGTTCTTTGTTTCATGGTTAACGATTTCACACCTTTCACTACATTAGTCGTTTTAATTACTTTTTAAGTTTTTTTAATGTTGATAATGTTGATTTAGCCATGTTGTATTCAACTGCCCATTCAAACAAGCAATGATCGGAATCAAGTTTTGCAATGAATTTTTTTCCTTTAACAGTGTGGTTCGTAGTTTTCACAGTTTTCCTTTTAGATTTACTGCTGCTATCACTACCTTTCTTTGGCACCATGGTAACGATATTTTATACAAATAAAGCACATTAAAAAAGCCCCATGACAAATGTGTTAATGCACTACTAACACAGGCATTATTTGCTGTCAGAGCCAGGAAAGCATTCAGAGCAGCATTTCTTTGTGTCTTCAGAGAGATAGCATGTCGGCCAGTACAGGTTTTCCAAGTCGGGTGTTTGTCTGAATGACGGAGCAAAGTTAGAAACAGCAGCGTTTTGGTGAATGTTGTTGTTTGGCTAGTGGGATTGAAGTTAGAGCCATTCGTCAACTGGGGATTCACTGTATTTTGAAAACATCAGGAGGGACCAGTCCCTGGAGAAGGACTTCCTCCTTGGTAAAGTGCAGAGGAAGTGAAAAAGAAGGTCCTCCGTGAGATGGATTGACACCTGGCTGCAACAATGGACTCAGACATGGAAACAATTGGGAGGACAACATAGGCTGAGCAGTGTTTCCTTTTGTTGTGCACGGAGTCATTAGCCCCAACTTGATGGCACCTAATAATTATCAATGAGTTGAAAATACTGGATTGCAGTGGGGTTTTGTGGTTATATTTTATCAAGGTGATATGAATGTTTTGTCCTTGGTTCTATTTTAATATTTTGTGTTGGATTGATTGTTGAGCCAATTATCCTTTCCTGGGAAATTTCCTTCTTGCTCATGAGATAAAAGTCACTTTTTATATGCTCCAGGGCTTGATTTGTCAGTATTTGGTGAAGGATATTTGTGTTTAAATTAATAAGATATGTTGGGCTATAGTTTTCTTTTCATGTGCTGTCTTTGTCTTGTTTGGATGTCACGGTAATGCTGACCTCATAGCATGGAAGGAGTCCCTCTCTTACTGGGTGGAAGAATCTGTGAAAAATGGCATGAATTGATGTTAATTATAGAATTCACCAGAAGACATTTGTTGACACCATTGTTTTAGGGGAAAAGAAAGCAAGGCCTGGTGGGAAAGGGACGAACTTCACCCAGAGTCACACAGTGTTGATGAAGGCAAAGCTTTACAGTCAGAAAGTTTCACATCATGGGGAGGAGAAGAGTCAGTCAGGGTGCAGTGTAGCAATGATGAACATACAAATCTATTCTAATTCTTTAATGCTTCCTATGATCCACTATCATGATCCAATTTCTACCTTCCAAATCCAGCTGGATCACAGGATGTACAGTGGAACAGATGAGAACTGGAAACACAGGGAATCCAGGACAGATGAACCCATCAGGACCAATAATGAAAGTAGAGATACCAATAGGGTGAGGAGGGGAAAGTGGGGGGAAAAGAGGGAAATGATCATAAGGATCTACATATAACCCCTTCCCTGGAGGACAGACAACACAAAAGTGAGTGAAAGGAGACATTGAACAGTGTAAGACATGATGAAATAATAATAATAATAGATAAATTATCAAGGGTTCATGAGGGAAGGGGGGGAGGAAAAATGAGTAGCTGATACCAAGGGCTGAAGTAGAAAGCAAATATTTTGAGAATGATGATGGCAACAAATGTACAAATGTGCTCGACACAAAGGATGGATGGATTGTTGCAAGAGTTTTATGTGCTCCCAATAAAATGATTTTTTTAAGTTCCAGTTCCAGACCCCAGATCAGCAACATTTCATTCTACATGGTTTTCAATTCCCAAAACTGCCTTTGAAAGTAGTTGTTGTGGTCCCAGGAGTCTCTGAGTGATGTCAAAGCTAAGACACTTGACTGCTATTCCCAAAAATGGCTATTCAATCTACCTCTGCAAAACCAGTCACTAGAAACCCAATGTACAGAGCACACTCTCCTCTGATGTGCCTGGGATTCTCTTGAGTTAGAATCAACTTGTTGACACCTGGCATACTGCTGTTGCTATTTAACAGATCAGGAAGCTGAGGTTCTAAACACGATGTAGCTTTCAGATCCAAAATGAAGTTCTCACCAAACCCCACGTACAACAAACGCTCCCGTTGCATACACACCCTCCAGGACGATTTACCTTTGCTTAGTTTGGCTTTCAAGAAGCATTGTTTACCTTTTATCTCTTACCCTGAGAAAGTAAGATAAACAAAGTAAGAGAACATCTACTGTGCCAGGTCATACTTTACATGTTATATTTACAACAATGTTCAGAGGTTCTTACTACTGACTCCACTTTACTGATATGGAAATGAAGGCTTTCAGAGATGATGGAGAATAAGAAACGTACAAAGCTATGGACAAAGCCAGTCTTTCATATTCTAGATATAGAACTTATTCAATTCCTACCCTTTCCCATGGTAAGAAAGACTTCACATAAGATGTTGGGACTGAGCTTAACCTGAAGAAGATAAGAACCACCCTATATTGTTGTCTAATTTAGATTGCACTTCAGTCCATTCTGAACCAAAGTGACTCTATGGGACTTGAAATGATAGTGAAACTCAAAGACGACAGACCTCCATATGGATTACACCTCGAAATCAATGACACAAAAAGCCTCAAAATGAAGCCAACAACTAACATCAGGATAAATAGAGAAAATACCCAAGTTTTCAAGGGTTTACTTTTTTACTTGAGTCTACCATTCACCCCACCTCCACCCCATAGAAACAGCAGTGAGGAAATAAAACTTGTGTTGGACACTTGTTGTGTTGGACATTTCTGTGAAAAAAAAAGAAACAAAAAACAAAACAAGTCCCTGCCATTGAGCTTATTTCAATCCATAGTCACCCTCTAGGACAGCAATGAACTGTCTTTGGGTCCAGGACTATACGTCTGTAAAAGAGTAGAAAACTTCCTTTTTCTCCTGTGGAGCAGCTGATGGATTAGAACAACTGACCGTGTTGTTAGCAGCCCAACACATAACCCACCAGGGTTCCTTCTGCCCTAAAAGATCGCTTTAAAATGTCACCTTGGGGATGCCTGGCCAAAGACTTGGTATTTTCCTGCATCTTGAATGGTTGCAAAAGCTGGACCAGGAGTAGGGAAAACCAAAGTCTAATTGAGGAATTGGAATTATGGGGTTTGGAAAGAATATTGATGATACCACCGACTGCCAAAAGGATGAAAAAAAATCTGTCTTGGGGAGAAGCACAGCCCGGATGTTCATTAGAAGTGAGACTAGCAAGACTTTGTCTTATATACTTTAAACACGTTACTAGCCGGGACAAGACCTGAAAAAAGAACATGACGCTTGCTAAAATAATCAGTGAAAAACAGAGATCCTCACTGAGTTGCATTGACTTAGTGGTGAAAACAGTGGGCTAAACCATCACCAGGATTGTGAGGATGACCCAGAGCTAGGACTTACTTGGTTTGATTATTTATAGAGTCACTGTGAATCTGAACCAGCTCGATGGCACA
The DNA here is from genome assembly GCA_004026705.1 of Nesogale talazaci. Lineage (NCBI taxonomy): Eukaryota > Metazoa > Chordata > Mammalia > Afrosoricida > Tenrecidae > Nesogale > Nesogale talazaci. The sequence goes on along the minus strand of PVJH01008184.1, from coordinate 46,474 downwards.
CCAGCAATGCAATATAGTGCTATAGTAGAAATACAAGAGGGTAATCTCTGCTTGCCATCTCTCGTTTGGACTCCTCCTTGGAAGAGCATAGTTCTTGGAAGAGATAAATGCTGTAGGGTTGGAGATGCGATGGGATGCGATGTCATTCTTAAAAAGGGACTTTGAGCGGTGGTGTTTCCATGGTAACATCTCTTCCTTGTCAAAAGTTGGGAACATGGCGTTCATCTTCCTAATAAACTCTAACTTCCTCCAAACTGTGGTTCAAGACCCAGTTGGGACCAATAAATACCTAATGATTCCATCTATCTGGAAAGAGCACTGGACCTTGAGTTAAGAGATTTTACTGGGACCTGATTAAACTACTGCTATGACATACTGTGCATTCTTGGGAAAGCTGATTCATATCTCCAGGGGTTACTTTTCTTCTTGTAAAATCAATTTAATAATGCACGCTCCTTTAGCCATTTTAAAGAGAACAGGAGGCCCACTATGTAACAGCTCCCAGCATTATATCTGGTACAAAGTGGGCTCTCAGGAAAGGTGTGTGTCATCTCTAAGTCAATTGCACATCCTTTATGGACATTTGGTTCTAACTGCATCCTGGTGGGATTAACAATGGATAATTGAACACAAAGCAATCAAATCACCTGTTGAAAGCCACACAATGACATAGGTGACTTTACCTCATCCACTCTCTCTTGTGACTCAACACACTTCCAAGTTAGTGCTTTCTCTCCAAAAAAAAAAGTAAAAGAAACTAATTTGAAAATTATTGTTTTCATCTGGGTTTCAGAGAGCCCATCCAGCAAACTATAAAGATAGAAGAAAAAGACAACAGCTTGCTTTAAAGATCACAGGAATACAAATTGGACTGGAATAGTTGAACCTTCCATGCTTATTTTTTTCCTTTGACTTAGAGCCATGAAGTGAGACTGTGTCTGCTTTACCCTCAAACATCCTATTAAAAGACAAAGAGCATGGTCCAACTAAGAATTCTTCTGGTCAATCCAACTCTGTGTTATCATGTTATCCACGTCTTAGAAAAAGAATTGTTTGAGAAACAGGAGGTGGGTCAAGAGAGAAAGGGGATAGGAGAAGAGGAACAGATCATTGAAGTGGAATACAATGAAGAAGTCTAAGAATTGCTGCTAAAACCAACCCAAGTGTCTACCTCCATTATTTTCTAGAAGGGTCAGACTATCCTTGATGGATGAATGAGTGAGCCCTGAGAAATTATCTATATTTTTAATATACAAATTCCTTGGCTCAATTTCTCTTCAAAGGTTTTCTGGGTAGAGAGAGCAGGGAGTCACCATTTAAGATTCCTGTGGGTGCCCCAAAGTTCACGTCATTGATGGCAGGTTATCAGTTGCCCTTTAACTCAGTCCCAAGACTTAGTCTGTCAGCTGCTCTGAAAGATGGAGGAAGGGAGGCAGCTGAATCAAGCACAGTGCACAGGAGCGAGGATAAGCTGTCAGTGAAGCATTGTAATACTTTAGACCATGTTTCTGTTTACTCGACTCGCTCTACTTTTCCATGAGCTTCTCTTGTTTTTCAGCAACATGGCAGGTTCTGTCTTCATTGCAGGCACACTCAGGGTCTAACACTTCTATTTGTTACTCCTATTTATCACAGCTCTGTTTATCACTGCAGCTGGGGACTGGAGATAATTTCAACACACTTTCACTGTCAGTCAATCTTGAATTGTTTTCCTTTACATGTGAATGGATCCACATTTGTCTCTGTGTCCTAATGTCCTAGGCACTATGCTCATGTTCATTGAATTCTAGGAATCTTGACAGGCAGAGCAGCAGGAGTCTCACACAATGATGAGCGATCTTCCCTCTGTCTCAGTTTGGCACCTACTCTACTTTCTAGCCTGGGTTTTTCCCCAGACCTCTCTCTGCAGACTCCCCTCTTCTGGTTCTACCCATTACTTCATGCAGCTGAAGGGAGGTGAAAGAGTTTAAGGGGGAGAAGTAGATTGCTGGAGACCAACTCCAGACTGCCTCACCTTTGGCCCCAGGCAGGGGATCCCAATCATGTCTCAGACTGGGTTGTTTTGAAAGCAGAAATCAGGCCTGGAGTCCTTAATACCAAGATGGTCTATCTGTGCTGGGCACTGGAATTAAATATTTATGTTGGCAGAGAGCACGGGTTGCCAGCCCAAGTTAGGAGATAAGAAGTTTGCTTTCTAGAAAGCAGGTGGGTAGACTGCATACACAGCAGCATATTCTAGCAGCCCCTGGCTCCGGCTCATCACTCCCCAGTTTCACTTCAACACTCCTAGACCCAAGGGAATAGAGATTTAGCTTGGGAGCCAGTCACCAGTCTGGGGAAACTTTGGAAAACTTTGGGAACTAAGGATATCAGGTGATGATCCTGGTTAATGCCCCCTTCTCACAGGCAAGGAAACACAGGGAAGCAGGATGGGGAATGCCCCAGGCCACACTGCTCATTCCGTGTCTATCTACAGAAAAGGGTCCAATCTCTCCACAGGTAGTCATGGTGTGGTCCATCCTCTGAGAGGAACTGGGTGATTTTGTGTAAGTCCACTTAACTCACTATGTCTCCTTGAGAAAACGGAAACACTTCTCTTGCAGGATTCAAAAGAAAACAACATTTACAAAAGAGACTATGGACAATATTGTCAAAGCTCCAGATCACAGGTCAGCAAATGTTTTCTGTAAGTGGTAAATAGTTTAGGCTTTATGGACTGAAAGATCTCTGTCACAACTACTCAATGGTGTCACTGTGTAAAAGCATCCACACACACACCGAAATGGTATTTGTTGTTGTTGTTGTTGTTGTTGTTTTTCATGGAGAACATAGCTGTATCCCATTAAAACTTTATTTACAGTAAAGTAAGAGGCAGCCATCCCAATTTCATTCCTGATGAGTAGCTTGCTGACCCCTGACCTGGATCCTTGGAAGTTATTGCAGTTACTATTGTTGTCCTAACTAATTGCCTCAGGCCTTCATGGCTTAAAGCAACCCTTTGATTATGCTCTTGAACTTTGTGGGCTAAGAATTCAGAAAGGCTCACATGGAAGAGGCCTCAGCTGGAAAAATTCAAAAGCCCGGGGTGAGCCAACTGTTGGGGCTGGAATTATCTGAAGGCTCCTTCACTCATGCAAATTGATCTTGGGCTGAGATGACATGAAGAAGAGGACAGCCGAGGTGCCTACAGATGGCTTCTTCATGTGCCATCATCTCACATCTGGTATCCTTACAATACCTTTGTAGTGGAGTCAACTCTGAATCATAGCATCTCTATTGGACAGCACTGACAGCTCTGTCCTGTTTCCAAGGTTGTAAATTTTCACAAATGTAGACTGTCTCACCTTTCCTCTATGGCGCTGCTGGTGAGTTCAATCCACCAGTCATTCAGTTTGCAGGAAGTGCTTAACCATGGAACTGCCAGGATCCATAGGATGTCCTTGGGGCAGTCGGATTTCTTACAAGTTGGTTCTGGATGTTACAGTGAACAATGTGGAAACAGTTTCACCTTTCATGACTCCCCCTTCAAAGCCACACATTTCCCTTCCACTGGACTCTATTAAAAGTGTCACAAGATGATCCAGAATGAATCCAAAGAGACATCGATCCCACCTCTTGATGAGGAGGTCTAAAAATTGAGATGGTGTTTTTCAGTGGCCCTGTTGTTGTTTTACTTGTGTGCTCTTGAGTCCAGTCCATGACAACAACCGTAGGGGACAGAGTAAAACCAGGGGTCTTTGCAACAGTCCTCTTTATGGAAGCATATCACTTTTCTCATGGGTCTTTTCTCTCATAGATCCACTAGGGAGTTTGAACTGCTGACCTTGTAGTTTACAGCCATTTCCAGCCATTGCACCACCAGGATTTAAACTTTAAAACTGCCATCAGAGAGATTATGAATGAATATATATATATATTATACACATTATATATACACACACATATATATATAAAGTCTAGTGAAAGTTTTTAAAATCACTTACCATGATTGCCACCATTCCAGGGCTTTATAATTGTCACCATCTGTGTTAAGCTGGGTTGACTAGAAACACAAATTGAGTGACATTCATATATGTGAAAGAAAGAGCTTCATATCAAGAATTAATTGTATATTAAGAACATATCCCAGTCCAGTCCCACTCAAGCCTATAAGTCTGGTACTAGTTCATATCTCTTCAGACTCATACATCCACATGCAGTGATGCTTTACACCCATGGGTGTAAAGTCATATGGATCCAATAGTGGTGGCTTTGGCAGCTGTCCAAGTGGTTCTCCAGGAGGAAGGTGAATCCAGAGGAACAGGGAAAGGTTCCCAGGGCCATCCTTATGAGAAGGCACCTCCCACAGGTGGGTACCATTCAGCCATTATATGATTAGCAGGTTGAAAACCACCCCAACACTTTTACCTACCTTCCATGACATTATGTATCTATCACATCATCCCTTTGAAGTGTATAATAATATCACCTATACCTTAAAGGAAGGACACCAAGGATCCGAGAGTTTAATTAACTTTCCCAAAGACATAAAGAAAGTTCCAAAGTCAATATTTGAACTTAGGCTGTGGGATTCCAGAATCTTCCCTGCCCCCTATTCATTGTGTATTATTGTTATCATGAAAACTAGAATACTCTTTCTACTATTGTGGCTACTGCCACTCTGGATTCCCAAGTGCCTGGATTGACAGCCCTAGTCCATGGAGAGATGGTGTGCCCAGCAATCTTTGCAATCAAATGCAAACATTACTCCACACCTACTCTTGACTGAGATTGCTCTATCATTTATAGGACAAGGTGGAAAGGCACAGTCCTCACTTTGTTGCCAAAGAACCTAATATACGGTTGGTATTGTTGTTGCTATTAATTTCTGCCCAATTGATTACAGCTCATGGAAAATCCAAGGGTGCAGATTACAACCTCTTCATAGGAATTTCAGAGAAGGAGCATTGATGACCCTGAGGGATAGGTGTTGGCCAGCTAAATGCAAGATCAGTGCTCCAAACCCAACAGCTTCTATAAGAGAACAGTTTCTCAGTCTCAGAAACCCTATGAGGGCTCAATCTGGGTCAGAAGAGACCCAATGGGGGGGGGGCATATGATTTTTAGTTACTAGTCTGGGACTGCGGTAGAGAAATTTAATTCTGACTTCATTCTCTCGACCTCACAATATGGGAAAATAGTACCCATTTTACAGATAATGAAACTAGAATTCAATTGGTTCAATCACTCTTGTGACTTGCAAGCCTATGCTGTTTGTCCTAGACTCCAATGGAGAAAGGCTATGAATGGATAGCACCAGTCTCTGGTGAACAGCAAAGCACAGCCCTAGCACCAGATCAAACCTGCCTCTCAGAAGCAATCTCAGCTATGTTCCTTCACGATCAATACAGGAAGACAGAAACCCAGGAAAAGGCACTTTCAGGTGTTTTCAGGTGTGTAGCCATCCAATCTGCTGCATAGACTTCTTTAAAATGTTAAAGAGCAAAGATGGCACTTTGAGGACTCAGGAAATAGTGTAGAAGCCTTGTCTGGCCTCTTCTGGCTACACCAAGAAGAAGGAAACTCCACCTCCCCAGGCCAATGGTGACAAAGCAGAGGTCAGACCTGGCTCTACCCTTCATTCTTCTTTACCTTCTTCTGACACCAGCAGGTCCTCCCATGCCACTCTGCTATTCTGCTGCATTTGGTTCTTCATTGCAATGGCCACACACAACTCATGGACCAGTGGTTCTCAACCTTACCCATGCTGCGACCTTTTCATACCGTTCCTCATGTTGTGATGACCCTCCAACCATAAAATTATTTTGTTTGCTGTTTCATCACTGTCATTTTGCTACTGGTATAAATCAGGCGACCCTGTGAAAGGGTCATTTGATCCACAAGTTGAGAAACACTGTCATAGGCAATACTCACAGTGATGGGGATTCATTATGGAAGTCAACAGTTTTTCACAAGCCACGATCCTAAAGCACTATGGATCCAGTCCTGAGTGCACAACAGCACCTCTTCTCAGTCAGCCGCCAGGTCTCTCTCCTGAGTTTTCAGCCCCTCAGTCATGTGGTCCCTTGAGTTCTAGAATGAGAAGCCCACCCATGGGTCTGCCTCGAGTTATCTTATAATTCCTGTGCAGCTCTTTTTCTCTGTCTTCCATTCTTCTTGCCCTGGCCCCTGGTCTCAGTGTAGCATGATTTCTACTCCCTCTGCCACTTCAGGCAGGGATTTCTTACATGCTCCCCTGGTTGCTCTTCTTCCTGGCTCCTGCTTCTGAAGTATCTATCTTATAGTCAGGGGAAAGGCACCTAAACTGACCAGTTCCATCTATTAGTGTTCCACACACCTGATTTGTATACTACCACCCCATCCTTTGGGGGGAAGTAACCGAGATATGGATAGAAGAGTTATTTTAAGAATCTTTATTTCAACACCAGGACTAAGATACACTGGAAACCTGAAATGCATTCAATACTTTCAACTACTTCAGATGTTAAATCTGGCAAGGCATAAGGAAGATGAGAAGAAAGGATGGATTTGAATGGTGATAGGGATGAAGAAAATTGAATGTACTGTGAACTGCCACAAGAACAATCACATTTGTCTTAGAAGACCCAAACCCAAAGCAAACCCACTGTCAGCAAAGTTCCTCCCAGCCCATTATCACACTATTTAGAAAGGTTTCCAAGGTTGCAAGTCTTTACAGGAACAGATAGTCTCATCTTTCTCCCTCAGAGAAGCTGGTGGATTTGAACTACCAATCCTGCAGCTACCTATCAAATGCTTGCCTGATTGTGCCACCAGATATAGCCAGAATGCTTCTCGGAAGTAAGACCTCATTTCATATATTTTGGACCTGTTTTCAAAAGGAATAAGGAACTCTGGTAGCAGTGTGGTTGTGGGGCAAGATGCTAACTGCAAGATCAGCAGTTCAAGCCACTGGCCACTCTGCAGGAGAAAGACAAGGCTTTTGACTTCTATAAAGAGCTGTAGTGTCATAAGCCCCCAGAGGCAGGTCTATCCTGTAGGGCTGCTGTGCATTGGAATCTATTCAATGGTAGGGAGTTTGGTTGGCTTTTGATTCCTGGGGAGATTGGTTCCCAGAAAAGGGCATCATGTTTGGTTAAGTTTAGGGTCAGTGCAAAAGAGAGATGGCTCGACCCAGAGCCCGCAAAAATGGGCCCTGCATAGCCACAGTGGTGAGGACAGGACAGGACCAGGCCGGTTTTACTTCTGCTGTGCATGAATCAGAGGCTACTCAATGGAAACCAAGAATAAGAGCCACCCTGCCACTCAGACCCAGAGCTGGACCCGGGACTCAACATTTTCCCAGCCCCTCTGTCACTTTGTGCTGGAAATGGTCGGGGAGGGGAGTGAGGTGGGGGTGTGTGAACTATCGGGAAGTTGTTTGCCAAAGTTGCGTGGGGGGAAGGAGCCTTTTACAAGACCAGGGCCTCTGGCCTGGAAACATCTGTTTCCCTTCAAATCAGCGAGGAGACTTTTGCCTCCCCAAAATGCCTAAATCATGTGGTGGCTGGGGAAGAGCAGGCGTTTGTCTGCAGACTTCAAACACATTCCCCCGTACTCTCTCTCGGGGACCTGGGCCTGACATGGGCCTCTGGGGCTCTGTCCCTGCTCTTACCCCCTGTCAGATCTGTGAAAAGCTCTCACCGCCAATTAACTTCTCGGTTTCATTCTCTCACCCCTGCTGTGAGGGGGCCTAGGGGGTCTTGAATGGGACCAAGAACAGCTTCCTTTCCACCCACCCCCTTATGATCTCCACTAGGACAACTTACTCCAGGTTAGGGGGGAAGGAGGGAGAAGGCAGAGTTTTGGCCAGTAACAGAGCAATAACATTGTACGAAAATAATAAGAGAGGTGCTATCTTATTGAGTGTTTACCATATTGAGTGTTTGACCTCTTATTAAGCACTTTCCATACAACATGTCATTTGTGCGAGAAGGGTTTCTGTTACTCTGATGGTTTCCACTTTGCAGGTGGGTAACATGAGGAAAGACCTCACACAGTCAATAAAGAGAAAACCAGAATTTAAAAATCATATGACCTGATTCCAAACCCATGGTCTTACACACCACTTGAAATGAATGTTTAGTCTCATGACCTTTTGTTCATCTTACAGTTGTTGAAACAGAGTCCCAGAAAAGGGAAATACTACCTCATAATTGATTGAGACACCCATTCACTCATTTATTCAATCATCTAGTCATTCTGGAAAATGTCCGCGGAGTGTCTAGGCACCAGGTATATAGGCTTGGGATGGAGTGATGGCAGAGAAATATTCTTGTATTGAAGATGCTCGCATCTATGGGTGCAAAAGAGAATGGAACAGGCCCTGACACAGCCACAGGATGTCATGTAGAGAGCAAGCTGTTTTGAGCAACTCTTTAGAAAAGTCAACACATACTTCCCAGAGGAGGAGAGGTTTGAACTGAAGCTTCAAGGACAAAAGAGAGGTACAGAAAGAATGTCATACCAGAGAGGGTGCAGCATTGACAAAGCCAAGTAGAGGCACATCTGTCAGCTGACGCGTTCATAAAGCAAAGATTAATACATAAACCTGGATCTGTGGTAAGAACTGGAACTCAATGATAATTGTTCTTAAATAAGTGTACACGCTCAAATGAGATTGGGGACACATTTGATTGAACTTTGTCCTGTGCCTAGAGAAGCATTTGAAAAATTCATTTAATTTCAGTAGCCAGTTTCAAGCCCTTTCTCACTATTTTTTTTCTTTTCCTTTCCACCTCCAAAAACATAAGTCTCTCAAGCTGCAGGTACCCAAGGTCTCCCAGCCTGTAAGTGAGAGAGCTAAGACTGCAGCTCAGGTTTCTGTCCACCTTGACCCTTGCTCTCTCCTCTGAAACAAGATAAGGCAGAGGATGCATGTGATAGCAAGGGTTTGGGTCTGAACCTCCAGGTTCCTCAGTTGGCCATCTTTCATAGTATAATAATTTCCCATAAGGAAAACTGGAGGTAGGTCATCTGGTTGTGCAAGGAATGGTGTGAATAGCATCTGCTCGAAAGGGCAATGGGTCCAATGTCTTCACCATTTGGGTCTACTTCCATAACTGCATGATAAAGATGTGGAGTTAGATGATGCCTCAGGAGATTCCATTCAAATAAGCAGTTGGTCTCAAAGGAAAGAGAGAAGTTTCAAAATTGAGCAGAGGGGAGCAGACATCTTTCCCGGAAAATCCTAAAGTGCTGATGGTGCTATCTTTTATCTCTCCTCCTCTTCCCTCTGTCTGTTTTCTCTCGGCCCCCTCCCCTGCACCTCTTCTTCTTTTTCCAGAGCAAGGGTGGCCAATTTTTCCCCTTTACGAAAAGCCCCTCTAGACCCTGCCTGGTCCCCTAACAACTTTCAGATGTGTCTCTGGAACAGTTCTACAATTACAGCTGAGACAGGCAGAAAGCGCATGGCCTTGTGACTTTTGACCCAGGCCTGTGAGGCTGACATCCTCCCCTGTCTCCACCTTGTGTGGCAGGGTGGCCAAAGATCTCCTCCATTCTGAGAGTCCACTGAGAGTTTCAGTTCTTCTTTTAGCAAAAATAGAAGCTTTTAGGAAGCCAAGAGGATCCAGGCCTAGACGATCATTTTATCTCTGAATCTTGGTTGCTCACTTATGAGATGTACATAATTTTACTCACCACGAGGAGACTGCAATATTGAGAAGTCCAGTAACTTCTCAAAAAACACTCAGCTAGCCACTGGGGAGAGCAAGGCTTCTCCTCCCGTTTTATAACTTGAAAATCTAAGGCTCCATCATGTGCAGCCTGTTGTGATTTAGCTCTCAGCTAAGCAGAGAGGTGATACCAGACCCCCTTAGTAAAGTAAAGGCATAGCAGAAGCATGATAGATCAGTGGTCAGTGGGAAAACAGTGTCAGAAAAATACTTCCACTCTTTATGTTTTGAGGCTCTATTTTATAAATGTGCACTTGTGTACTAAGTGGACTTTATATGGTCTTTTTATTAACCAATAACTTACTACCTTTTCATGCATGCCCCAATCAATCCTTGAAATAGCCCTGCAATGTTTGTATATTTTTTGCTTGTGAGATCCTCAGATCCATTTCTTTGCTCCAGTATTTACTGGATGCCTATGATGTTCCCATTCCTCTGTGAAATGCCAGTTATACCCAAGCTGAAGAGCATACACTTTTGGGACCTTTGGGCTAGACTTTGAACCGTGGCCTGCCATATTTTAGATGGACATTGTACATGTGATAAGTGCTTATGCAATGCTGCACAGTACTGTTATTACTCTCTTACCTGACTACTTGCCTAACCCTATGCCAGTGAGGTTCTTTATGATCCCCTTCCCAACCTCTCCTTACCACTTCCAATGATAACCCGCCTTGAACAGCATTCACATTTTATAGTCATCCACATGGACACCTGTGAAGTGGAGCGGCAATCTTATCACAGATGCTCAGAACAGAGAGGTGGCATGACTCTCTCAAGGTCACAGAGTGAGAAACAGAGCTGGCATGTGAACCTCAGTCTGACTACTGTCCTCTGTTGCCCACTGCTTCCCTTAACTTAGACAATATTGGATACAAAGCAAAAGCAAACTCACTGTCAGTGGGTCGGTTCTGACTCATAGTGACTGTATAGTACACGGTGGAATTGACTTTGTGAGTTTCCAAGATTATAGCTCTTTATGGGGTAGGAAGCCTCGTCTCGCTGCCACAGAAGTGCTGGTGACTTGGAACCTTGTGGTTAGCAGCCCAGCACATAACCGCTTTGCCAGGAGTCTCACCGGCAAAGTGGGAATGTCAACAGAAGAAAAAGATGAATGTTCTGATAGCAATGGAGGGAAAATGTATGATGCCCCCGCCCAATGCTTTCGTTCTCCTATGATAAGAAGAAGCTAAAAGCTCCAGGAAGCAGATAAAAGATTAGCTCAACTACTGAGAAAGAAATCAGAATACCTTGTCTTTATCCATTATCATCAGCTATGGACGAAAGGTAAAAAGTAGAATTGATTTGCTAATATCATGTGATGACTGGTTAAGAATATAGTCTTTGAATGGAGTTAGATAGAGGTTTTCATCTATGTTGTTCTTCAAAGACACTTGAGTTTTGACGTAGAGGCTGAAAGGCATATAAAATCAAGTGTGGTGCTGGTATGGAGTGATGGTGCTGTAGTGATTACGCTTTGGGCTGTGTTCAGCATGCGTGGCAATTCAAAGCACCAAGAGTCGCATGGAGGAAAGACTGGGCCTTCCACTCCCGCCAACAGTTCCCATCTGAGAAACCTGTAGGAGGGTCACTGCGACTCAGCATTGACTCCATGGCCGTGCGTTTGGTTTTTTAAAGGATTTGTTGCTTATGTAATATGTGTGCTTTCTTAAGAAAGAACTACTGATCTTATCTAGGAGTGGGAACAATAATTTTACTCCACTCATTCAGCATGTGTGAAGCTGAACTGGAATTTTAAATGTAAATCATTCAACACCTAGGAAACAATTGATGCTGATCCTTCTCCAAACTGAAAAATTCTGGCCTTCTGAGGCTGACTCAGAAGGACCCCATAGGACAGGGTAAAACTGCCTCTGTGAATTTCCTAGACTCTAACTCTGTATAAGCATGGAAAGCTTATGGAAAGCTTTGCCTTAGCCTTTTGGCTAAGATCAAGTGTAAAGAATGGAAAGCCCCATCTTTGTCCTATGGAATGGCTGCTAATTTTGAACTGCTGGCCTTAGGGTTAGCAACCAGTAACCATTATGCCACCAGGCTTTCTTTCCGTTGATGGTGGTCCTTACCACTACTAAGACTACAGAGTGTGCTGGACTCCCTGCACTTAAGCAGACATTTCTACAAGCATAGTCTCTCTACCATATCATACAGGCTGAGGAGAGGATAATTAACTAGCCCAATGTTGTGTAACTTGTGAGTACTAGAGCCAAGTTTACCATGCAGGCTCCAAGGCTTCCCTATATCATTAGCATCTCTGTTTTCCATACTGGTTCTTTCCCTCACTGAGGCCTCCCTTTGAATATGGAATGACATTGTGGTACAAATATCCTAAAGGCACTAACCCAGCATGCATCATCTGGAGGGATGCTCAGAGGTTTATTCTGGGCCTGGAGGCAGTGGCCATCATAGCGAGGAATGTGGATGGATCATCTATGATTATGAGGCTTGCTATCAGCGTGGCTCATAACATAAACACAGGCCTTCTATGACCAATCGATGAATGCATCTGTGAATTTCTGTCTGTGTCAAGAATATCAACTTCCTATTGCTTATTTATTTCAACTGGAAAAGAAGGGGGAATGAAGGGACCAGGGTCTTCATTGCAGTGAAACTGAAAGTAAATTTCATGTAATCAGCTTGAAACACCTTGTTACTCTCCTGTAGATAGCATGATTTCCCTCCCCACTTTTTGAAAAAGAAATTTGATTATTCTGAGAAGAGAATTTTCACATAAATAGCATAATAAAGGTCTTCTGTTTCCCCCCTCCCTCCCAAAAAAAGAGATCCTGAGTTCTGGCTGTCATGATCCTGTACTGAAGAAGTTCTGATACATGTTATCTTTCATTTTAAATAAGTAGATGAATGGATGGCTCGATGGATAAATAAATATCACAAATGAGATAGCCCCGGGGAATTACCAAGAGCAAACTCTTTAAACGAATGAGTAGGAGAGCTAGAGCAGCAAAATGGCAGCTGAGAGAAGAGACTGCATTTTAGAGTCAGAAAAGCCAGGGTACAAGCCGAGAGCTTTCATTTTCTAACTCTGCACTTGGCAGGTCCTCATAAAATCAGAGAAACACATGACTTATTGACCTCTAGATTTAATTTGAGCTAAGCAAGTGTAGTCAGTGGAATTCTATTTATAGAGCTAATATACAGACCTTTTAAGCAAAACCAGTAGATGACAATGGTTAAATGTATGTGCTTTAGACTCTGGCGAGCTCAACTTTAAAATATCAGTTCTTGTGATTAATATATGATTCTGGGCAATTTTCTTCCAATCCCTCAACCACATATATAAAACAGACTGCCATCCACCCTTTAGAATTATTCAGGGACCGTGTTGTGATGATGTTGGTACATTAGGCTGAGTTGACTAGAGAAACAAATCCAGTGGCACTTGTATACATATAAGAAAGAGCTTTCGGGCAGCTGCCGTGCAAGTCTAGTTCTGCTTCACAAAGTGTACAGAAAGGGCATTTATGTTTCTCTGATGCTTCCTTGAAGCCATAGGACTTAGGGGCTTTTAAAAAAAATAAAACAAAAAAAGAGAGCTTTCTATCCTAAAGTAATTATATATAATGAAATCATCCAAGGCCAGACCAACTCAAGGCCACCTCTGATCCTAGTCTGTAAATCCCTCTTCAGAGTCTTGCAACCCCCAAAATCAGTGGCTGGCTGGGGCAGCCATTCGGATCCACGGTTGGTGGAAACATGGAAGGGGCATAATAGCTCTTAGGGTTGCCAGCAAGCAAGAAGGGAAAGGTGGTGGCTGTGGGCAGTGAGGGCTTCTCAGGGCACTCCTTATGAAAAGACCATGTCCATGCGGCTGAGACCTGAACACCACCCTTACATACATGAAGTTGGCATAATTTAGCTCACTACTATAGTAGGTATACTTATTTCATCCAATTCCCTTGTTGTCCTGGTCCATTTCCTCTGAGTTGATGCTGGCAGAATGTGACTGTATGAAAAGAGGAGTCCTGCCCACCAGGGATTTCAAGACTGTAATTTTTAAAAAATCATTTTATTGGGAGATCTTACAAATATTATAGCGATCCACATTTCATTTAGATCAATTATAATTATAGAATTGCTGCCGCCATTAGTTTCAAAATATTTTCTTTCTTCTTGAATTCTTAAATATCAGTTTCTCTTTATCCCCTCTCTACCCCACGTTACCCCTCAGAAACCTTTATTATTATTATTACTATTATTATTATTATTATTTGCCATATCTTATACCTTCCAATGTATCTATTCACCTACAATTCTGGCATTCATCTCCCTTGTGTGGGGTTATATATTCATCGTTACTATCAGTTTCCCCTGCTCCCTCTTCCCTCTCCTCTATTACTATATTCTTAGGCAATTATTACTCCTATTACTGTTTCTGAAGAATTTATCATGCATTGAAAGATTTTTAAAAAATCATCTTATTGGGGCTGAGCCCCAGTGGAGTAGTGGTTTGAGTGCAGGACTGTAGCACATTGGTTTGGCGGTTCAAATCCAGTGGCTGCTCTCTGGGAGCAAGGCTGGGTACCTCCCACGACCACCAGAGGGCAGTGATGCCCTCCAAAAATAATTAAATAAATTAATAAATAATAAAAGTTTGAAAAAATCATTTTATTGGGGATTCATCTGACTCTTATCATGATCAATACATACATCAATTGTATGCAGTCCACATTTGCACATTTGCTGCCATCATCGTTCTTGAAACATCCACTTTCCACTTAGGCTCCCAGTATCAGCTTCCCTTATTTCTTCTCTGTCCACCCTCCCCCTCCCCCATGAACCCTTAATAATTTAAAAATTATCATTTGTCATATCATACACTGTCCAATGTGTCCCTTCACCCACTCCCCATTGTCCATACCCCATGGAGGAGGTTTATGTAGATTCCTGTGATTTTTTTTTCCCTTTCTACTCCACCTTTCCTCCATCCTCCTGGTATCACCAGTCTTAAATTTTTTATGGAAGCAGACTGCCCCATAGTTCTTCTGTGGAGCAGATGCTGGATTCAAACTACAAACCAAATGCTTAAACTTGGAGGCACTAAGGTCTTACCCATTGCTAATGAATTGATTTCAACTTATAGAAAGAGGCACTTTGAAATTAACTAAATCCATTCCTTAGGGTTTCCAAGGCTGTAAATCACTGAGGGAGGCTAAGACTTCATCTGATTCCCACGGAGCAGAGAGTAAAAGCTCAAGTCATAACTGACTGTACCACCAGGATTCTTAAACCACATCCTTGGTTAGAGGACCTAGCAGATATTGAACTGGTAAACTGTGGTAGCAAATGTACAGTTCTTCTGGATGTGATTTAATTATGGAAAGATTTGATATATGCATTAATCTCAATTCATAAAAAATAATATAAAACATCAGAGTGAGATTTTTAAAACTGAGGTTTAACTATATTCACTTGTACATCCAACTCATATTCATTGAATCCCTAGTAAAAACAATTCGAACTCATTAAAAACCCCACCTACTGCTATCAAGTAGATTACATCTTGTAGCAAAGCTATTTAGGCTCACTAAGACTGTCAAGCTTGGTGGCGGCAGACTGTCATCTTTCTCTTGCAGAATAGCTGATAGATTTGAAGGCTTATGAAAGAGACATTATGGTACAAACCATCATTGGTGGTATAACTTCTATCTGTGTGGCTCTGGGCCACCACAACTTACCTCTTCATAACAGTCAACTTTGTCTACACTTTAAATGAAAACACACGCCAACACAATCCCCTGTCGAATCAATTTCGACTCAGAGGGACCCTAGACAGGATTTTTAGGTTCGTTAATATTTAAGGAAGCGGTCAGCCACTTGTGGTGGATAAGACCCAACCACTTTGTGGATAGCAGGTCAATATTTACCTAATACTGTCACCAGGACACCTAGACATTCAGAATTATATAAAATCACA
Organism: Nesogale talazaci; assembly: GCA_004026705.1. Taxonomy (NCBI): domain Eukaryota; kingdom Metazoa; phylum Chordata; class Mammalia; order Afrosoricida; family Tenrecidae; genus Nesogale; species Nesogale talazaci. Next base: position 30,826 of record PVJH01008184.1, on the reverse strand, counting down.
AGACTTGATGTTTTAGAGATTTGAAGGGTTAGGGTCTCCAGAGTGCAGGGACTGTTATGGAAAGGACATCAGATCTTGAAATGGACCTGAGTCCCCCAAGTCTTGTTTCACCAGTGCCCTCCCTCTTAGGCCACCCTGCCCACATCATCTCCTGCCTGTAGGACATTAAATTTCCAATTATGTTATGGAAAGATGGAGTTATGCCTTATTGATAGAATAACATCAAAGCTTCCCTGCCTTGTAGATAGAATAACATTAAGGCTTCGCATCATGATATCCAATGTGTTGCCAACCTTTTAGCCCATCTCTCTTCGCTTCAGCTATATCTGTTATCCATTCCCCCAAAATCCCGATTCCCTTGCTTTCTGGGACCTTTGTCATTGCTGATCTCCTTTCCTGGAATTTATTTTCCCTCCACAAAGTCATACTCTCACAGCATGGTCTTTTATACCATTCAGATCTCAGCTCAAATTGTTCCTCTTCATTGAGGCTTTGGTGAATTTTCCTGTCTGAAATACAGTGCTACACTCTCAGATTACACCTTTCTACATGTTCTGTTTCTATTACCCATCCTCTTATTATCCCCCATCCTATTATTATCATGCAAGCAGGGTTCTTGACTTTCTTTTTGATCTTTATAACCTTAACACCTAAAATAGCTATTGGTATATGGTTAATGTTTAATAGACAATTGCTTTAAAATTAGTTAATGAAGGGATATATATGTGTGTTTATATAAACATAATTAACTCTATTCACCATATTGGGTAGCTTTGGGATGCCCTTAGTTTGTTGTTTTGTTTTTGTTTTTTAAATCATTTTATTGGTGGCTCATATAAATGCTTATCACAATCCATCCATTCATCCACTGTGTGTAAAGCACATTTATACATTTGTTGCCATCATCATTCTCAAAACATTTTCTTTCTACTTAAGCCCTTGAAATCTGGTCCTCATACTTCACCTCCTTCATGGCTCCCCCACCCTCATAAACCCTTGATAATCTATAAATTATCATTATTTTTCATAACATACACTGTCCCACTGTCTGGTGTCTCTCTTCATCCTCTTCCCTATTGTCCATACCCCAAGGAGGAGGTTATATCTAGAACCTTATCATTGGTTCCCCCTTTCTACCCGACCTTCCCTCCACTCTCCCAGATCAGCACTCTCACCACTGGTCCTGAAGTGATTATCTGCTCTGGATTCCGGATATTTCTGGTTCCTATCTGTACCGGTGTACATCCTCTGGTCTAGCTAAATTTATAAGATAGACTTGAGATTATGATAGTAGTGGAGGGGTGGAAGAGAAACATTGAAAAAACTAGAGAAAATTGTATGTTTCAACATTGTTACACTGCACTCTGACTGGCTCATCTCCTCCCGGTGACCCTTCTGTAAGGGGGATCCTCAATCTGTACTCCCTCTCATTACAATGATATAATTTTTAGTTCTTTGATGCCTAATACCTGATCCCTTTGACACCATGTGATCACAATGACTGGTGTGCTTCTTCCATATGGACTTTGTTGCTTCTTACCTAGATGGCTGCTTATTTGTCTTCAAGCCTTTAAAACCCAGATGCTGTATCTTTTAATAGCTGGGCATCATCATCTTTCTTCATCACTTTTTGCTCATGTACACATTTGTCTTCAGTCATCATGTTCAGAAGGTAATAATATGCACACACAAAAAAAGACAAAAGAAAACAAAATTATGACAAAAAACCAAGACCCAGAATAAAATAAGTAAAAAAAGAAAAATAATAATAAAAAAGAAAGACCTATAAATAGTTCAAGGTCTGTTTGTTGACCTCTAGGAGTGTCCTCTGTTTGAGTCTGATGGGGTGCCATGCCTGTTCCCTATGTCTGGGATTCCCTTAGTTTTAAACTTCACCTCTGTGCCTAAGTATCTGTGACACCATGGAACTACATGTAATCTAGGTCTTGATTTCATCATTAATTCTCATGTTTTGTCTTCTAGTTTATTGAGTTGCAAGAGATTAAGTATAAATATGCAACAATCAGTTGCTCAATAATTGCTTTATAATTATTATGTCCCTACCTCTCAATAATTTCTTCTTCAGCTTAAGCATCTCAGGATTTAATCAACCACTATTCCCCTGCCTTGGTTTTGGTGTTCCTCTCTTCAGCTTCCAGGACTTTCTCTAAAGGCACATCTTGGTCCTCTGTTTTCTTATTGCACTGCAGGTTTACACTCTATGCTGTGGATACACGGGGGCGACATTCGGAGCTCAGTACGGTGACCTTGAGGACAGCCTGTCCCCTGGTAGATGACAACAAGGCAGAAGGTAGGTAGACCATTGCTTCACTTCCCAGGTCTGTTCCAAATTTCCCCATTCTTGAGTTTCAGATCCCCAAATCCACTCTCCACACACGAAAACACAAAAGAACATAGGGAGAGAGATATAAATTAACACAAGGGACCAGAAGAAAAAGAGGTTAAAATAATCAAAACCATGAAGGAAAATAAGATTGATTAGCAATCTTTTACACGCAGTGGAAAACTTAACTTTTGTAGGGTTTTTCCATGTTCTGATGGAGACTCAAGAAACAGTCTTCAGAGTAGACCATTTACTGCAGAATAAACCTGTCGTGGCCCACTGTATGTCTTGTCCCTTAGAATAAGCATGCTAGGGGCTGTCACTTGGTTTGCCTTTTTTCTATGTGAGAGATAATAAAAAATCGGTACCAAGCAGACCATGTTGTTGTGCCCTTGGCAGACATCATGAGACTTTCCCATCTAGTCTAGTGGTGGCTTCAGATTCTTTGGCACAGAGTTAGAGTCTGTCATTATCAGTCAGAGTCAGGATAAAAGAGTAAGCCTATTTGCTGTTCGTGATCCACAAAGTTGTAGACAGCAGACAAGAACACCTGCAAAATGCAACAATAAATCAGACCTTCATATACTTAATTCTTGAGCAATGTGTGGGTGCCATTTCAACATCAGAAATAGCAAAAATCTAAGCTCGAGCATCCTGGTGGTTCATCTCAAGATGAGCAGATATTGGATTAAGCAATGCAGTGAAAACATGGCCTTCACCTTTATTACGTCTGTGTTCTAATGAGTCAAATTGACATTTTGGTACTTAGTCCTGATAGCCATAAGAAATGTTTTGTGTGCTATCAGGCAGAGAATGTTGAGCTATTTGTCTCAAGATGAGGGGGCATGAGATGATTTTATGGTTACTTTTTAAAAAGTCAATGTTAAGATAGCACGTGTGTGGTTCAAAGAGAGAGAAAGAGAGAGAGAAAATCTAAAAATCAGATTACGAAGTAGGGTAAATGTTTTACACATCCTGACTCCCAGTTCCCCCAAATCTCCAAAAGACAACTACAATGACGTGGGATCATATGTGTATGTGTCAAACCATATATGTGTGTGTATGTGTGCACATAAGGGGCTTCCAAAATGTGTAGAAAAAGTGCATCACCTTATCGTTCCATTTTTCCATGGCATTTTTGAAGGCCTCTTGTGTACCTGAAAGCAACAAAAGTACTACTGCTCCAGTTCATACGTGCATAAGAATATTTGAAACAAAATGTGTTTAAACATGTGTGTGCAGTCAGTGAATGACTGCAAGTGAGTTCTCTTGGTTCTATCCTTGTCTTAGTTTCCGATGGGCATCTACACCAAAGGAGGGCTAATCAAACTGACTTCTAGAGGGATTCCCTGGCTAGGAGAGATGTCAGCTCAGCAGGTTATGTCTGCTGTTTGCTGAGACGCAAAAGCAGGAACTGTGGTTGATTTTCTGAAAGGACACAAGATAGACATGGAAGCTTTTTATGGCAAAGTTTTCATAAAATTAAGAATTGCATTGACGGGGGAAAGGGGGAAGGCCAGGAAAGTTGTGACAAGGAATTTTGTCAATCACCAAAATGCAGCTATTCACTCTTTGAGCACAGCAATTTCCTTGGGAAACCTTACCCCAACCCTCTCTAGGCCTGCTCTAGCCGCTTCTGACTTCAAAGAACATTTAAAAGAAGTGGAATTTGAGTCCTTTGAGGGTACCCAAATTCTTCTCTTGAGGTGGCATAAATCACAGAATTCAGACTTCTTCAGGGTAAGGTTCTCCCTGTCATCGAGTCCATGCTAACTCACAGTGACCTCCCTGTAGGATGCCAAGACTGCAACTCTTTATGGGAATAGAACACTAAGACTTTCTCTTGAGGAGCTGGGGCTTGTTTTTAAACTGCCATCCATGCAGAATGCAGCCCCACTCGTGACCACCTCACCCCCCCACCCCCAGGCTTCATTAGAGGGATGGAAGCATTGGCTTCAGAAGTCTCTAGACCTAGATAAGGGGCATGTCAAGAAACAATAGCTTCACATTTTGGTAATTTTGTTTAATAAAAGTTTCTATGATTTTTTTTGGTAGCAATACTTTTTGGTTTGCTCTGGTATGATAGTTGCATATTTGGCTTTTTGAGGAAATTTTTGTTTCCCAGAGTAACTGTATCTTTGGGGGGGGGGGGTGCAACACTGCCCTCTGGTGGGAGTGGAAAGCCCAGCCTTGCTCCTGGAGACCTGCTATTGGATTTGAATCGCCAAGCCAGTGGGCCACAGTTCATGCTCAACCACTATGCCACCGGGGCTCAGCCCATAACTGTACCATTTTATGTTTTCAACAATGCACAAGTAAAGCAGTTTTTCACATCTTTACTAAATTTTGGTATAGTCACTGCTTTTGTTGCATATATGTTTGTTTGTATGTATGTATGTATGTATGTAAAAATATATATCATAGAACATTTGCCGTGTCCATCATTTTTGCATGTATAATTCACTAGCAGTAATCATGTTCTCGGTGTCATGTAGTGATCTTCATCATTATTGGTATCCAGATTTGTTCACCACCTTTAACAGGCACACACATCCCTTAAAGACTAACTCACCATATTTGTTCATTCATCTACTAATATTTTTTTCTACTGAAAAAATTTGCTTTTGCCCTCTGGCTATTGGAAATAAATCTGTAATGGACACATATCTGTTTCAATTCCTGCTTTCAAATCTTTTGACTATAAAGTTGGGTGTGTAATCACTGGATCGTATGTTATTCTGTGCTTTAAAATCTCAAAGAGTTGCCAAATTGTTTCCCCATGCATTTGCACCATGATTTTAAAAAATTCCTTCACAGGTAATTGGTGTTCCAATTCCTCCTCATCCTTACCAACACTCTCTATTTTGTGTCCTGTATTTTTAACAGCTATCATACTATGAACTGGCACCTCATTATGATTTTAATTTGTGTTTTATCATTAAAGAGTGTTGGATTTTTCATATATATTTTCTTAACCAAGTGAGATTATCATGTGTATTTATTGTTATTGTTGTTGATGTTGTAATAAACTAAATTCACACTAATCAATTCCAACTCCTCGCTGTAATGATAGGGTGTTGTGGTAGTCTGGTAGAGAAATAAATCCATAAAAACTCATATGTATACAATAGAGAGTTTTATATAAAAGTTGTGTGCATTAGGAAAGCATCCCAACCTAGACCAGTCCAAGCCCATATATCAAACACTGATCTACAAAATCCTCCTCAATCTCAAAAAACACATGCAATGATGCCAACTGCAGGAGGAAAACCTAATCAGTGAGATAAACATATCAGCACTGGCAGCGGTCTTCAAGTGGCTGCTCCAGCACCAGGGCTACATCTGGGTAGGTCCATCCTCAGGGATGTCTTGCAGGAAGTGACCTTTGCCAGGTGAGGCAGAGAACTGGCAAAGGCAGTTACACTCGTCTGACCATCCGAGAACAAGAGACCAGAAAACTAGAAAGTTCTGCTGTTCAAGTACTCCCACATGTGTTTATTGGCCATGTTGGCACAATTAACCTCAACTATCTAAGGTTTAGTATGTCCATTGACTTTTTAAATGTCAAACACATTTGCATTTTGAATGCACTCTAAATTCCACTCATATGTGATGTGATTCTTTTAATATGTTTTAAAATTTTGTTTACTCTATTTTGCTGAGAATTTTTACACAAGTATTCATAAGGGATAGTGTTGTGTCATATTCTTGTGGTATCATTGGCCTTTGATATCAGAGTAATGCACTGAACTGAATGAATTGAAAATTCTATCCTCTCTGATTGTTTCCAAGGGTTTCAAAAGTACTGGAGGTACTTTTAGAAATGTTTGATAGCATTTCTCACTAAAGTCATCTGAATCCAAACTTTGTTGCAGTTGTGGTTGGGAGATATTTTGATTACTGATTTAATTTCTTTCCTTATGATAGATCTACTGAGATTTTCTATTTTTTCTTAAATCAGTAGAAGGATTTTGTGGTTCTAGGAATGTGTCTATTTCATCAAATGTTTCTAATTATATGCACATTTGCTCATAGTATCTTCTTATGATCCTTTATTTTTCTATAGTCAGTTATAATGCTCCCACCTTCTGATTTTCATTGGGCACATCTCTTTTTATGTTTTTCATTAGCTTAGCTCATGATTTGTAAGTTTAATTGATTAAATACCCTCTTGTTGACTTATTCATAGTGTTTTTGTACTCTTCATTTACTTCTGATTTGCTCTACTCTTTGATATCGTCTTCCTTTTGGCACATGCGTGATTTGTTTGCTTTTATTTTTTCAACTTCCTCTACTTGTAAATTTAGTGTATTAATATTTTCCTTATTTTAAATAAAATTTCCCTCTGAGTTCAGTCTTTGTTGCATCCCATAAATTTTGTTATATCGCCCTTCCATTTTTATTTGACTCAAAGTAGTTCTGATGTATCTATTGATTTCTGCCTTGAACCACTGGCTATTTAATAATGCGCTGCTTAATGTTGACCTACGGTTGTGCATTTCTTCAGTTTCTCATGTCTAGGTTCCTTCTCTCGTGGTCAGAGAAGATACTTTGTGTGATTATTTTTTATACTTTGTATGATTTTTATCTTTTAAATTTTATTGGGATTTCTTTTTGTCCTAACAAATAATCTTTTCTTGAGAATGATCCACGTTCTCTGAAGGAGGCGTATTGTGCTGTTGTTGTTTCAAGTGTTCTATATATGTGTATCAAGTCTCATTGCTTGAATTCCTCTAATTCTTTATTGACTTTCATTCCAGAGTTTTTGTTACTGAAGCTGGTGTATTGAAATCTCCAGTTATTATTCTAGAACCATTTATTTCTCCCTTAAGATTTGCAATTGTTTGCTTTGATGTTCACATATTCTTATTATTTGATATCAATATATATTCCCCCAACTCTCTTTTGGTTTCTATTTGCTTAGAATAGTCTCCTCCACTCTTTTACTTTCAACCTACTTATGTCCTTCAGTATAAGATCTATCTCTTAAAGATGGATATTTTTAGGGAAAAAAATCTATTCAGCTACTCCCTGATTTTAATTAGAGTTAATTTCATTCACTTTTAATGTAATTACTGTAATGTAATTACTAATAAGGATGTGCTTACTTATGCTATTTTGATATTTCTTTTATATATATCTTTATTAACTCTCTTTTTCTCCAATACTGTGGTAAATTATTGTTAGCTGAGTGTGTTAATGTGGAGTTATTTTGATTCTCTGCTCTTTGTAATTTATGATACCTTCATAAAGGAAAAAACAGAAATGCTACTGAAGGCAAGTAGATTTCAATTTAAACTAAAAAAGTTATACATTGGAGATGCTTACCTCATGGGCCCCATTTAAAAATATATGTCTAAGTGGAAACCAAAGCCCATCTGTAGACAATTGGACTTCCCCCCATAGAAGGGTTACAAGGAGAGGTTGTTTCTACCAGGGTGCAGTATAGCACCAATGAAACATGTATAATTCCTCTAATTCCTGAATGTTTCCTTCACCCTCCACACACCATGACCCAGTGCTACCTTACAAATTCAGCTGGACCAGAGTACACACATTGGTACAGATAAGAGCCTTCAACACATGGAATTCAGGACATCTAAACCCTGAAGAACATTTGTGAGGGTGGCAATATCATGAGGGTAGGAGGATGGTAGGGGCAGTGGGACTGGAGGCAGGGAAGGGGGCAAAGGAGGAACCCAATACAAGGTTGATTCTATAGCCCACCACCAAGAGCACAAATAACAGAAATGTGGGTGAAAGGAGGCAACGGGCAGTGTACGACATGAAACTACAATACTATATAATCGATCAAGGCTTCACAAGAGGGGATGAGGGACAAAGGAGATGGAGGAGAGGAACTGATACCAAGGATGAAAGGAAAAAAAATGTTTTGGAAATGATGATGGCAACATATGTACAAATGTGCTTAGTACAATTGAATGATGTGTTGTTGTAAGAGCCCCCCAATAAAATGATTAACAAAAATTATATGTCTATGCACTTAAGTTTATGACTACATTTTCTCTACTTGTAGGAGATAGTAACATACAAACCTAAATATCATAAAATTGACCTTTAAATTTTTTCCATAAGATTACTTTACTGGCATTCATCTGGTGATCACCTTGTGAAGCAGCCATTCATAGTGAAAGGAGATATAATTTAAAAAATAAATTAAAAGAAAAAAGAAATACAGTTCTAATCTTAAATACAAAGGTCACCATGAGTCAAAGCAACTTCACTGCAACTAACCTTGGACTTGATGCTAGGTCCACTAGTGAGTACCAAATATCTGTTTTTAAGCTTAATTTTCACAAAGCACCTCCAAAAATAGATTCCATTTATATCCTGTTGGTAGATTAAAAACAGACAACTTGAACACAGTCAATCAATAACATATTCAAGATGGAATGAAGCTTTGCTGTTTCCAAAGACCAGGCAAATGAAGCATCATGTATCACTATCTGTCTTGTTGCAAGTCTACTTCCATTCCCTCTTCCCTTACTGCTCAATAATCTGTATCTCTGTTTCTTCTTTCTCAGAAATAGCTGACAAGATCTACAATCTGTACAATGGGTACACAAGTGGGAAGGAGCAGCAGACTGCCTATAACACGCTGATGGAAGTCTCAACTTCTATGTTGTTTCGCGTCCAGCACCACTACAATTCTCACTATGAAAAGTTTGGAGACTTTGTCTGGAGGAGTGAAGATGAGCTGGGGCCCAGGTATGGGGTTATGAGTGTGGGGGTGGAGGAGTCAATTCTTTTTATTTATTCTTTATTTGACCAGACCCTTACTTGCCTTAGACATAGAATGGACTTTATCAAATAAATCAGAATGGTGGTCACTTTAGCCATATCAAGTGTGAAGATGGGAAATGAGCAGGGAAAGGAAAGAAACAGTTTTCTGGACTCTTTAAATGTCAAGTAAATGAGGTACATGAGGTTGTTTTTTTTTTACTTTAGCCATATCAAGTGTGAAGATGGGAAATGAGCAGGGAAAGGAAAGAAACAGTTTTCTGGACTCTTTAAATGTCAGGTAAATGAGGTACATGAGGTTGTTTTTTTTTTCTTCCTCCCACCCTCAGTTTTATAGATAGGGATACTAGGCTTTTTGAGGGGTTGTATCCTCACCGACATTTCAGAAAGCAAGCACGGCAGGGATATTGCTCTCAACTCATGGCTTTTCCTACCCCATTAGAATCGAAAGGCTTTTTGTTGTTGTTGTTGTTTTAAGTAAATAGCTATAATCTTGTCTACAGTCCATTACTGACATTACACATTTGTGAATTAAACATGTAGTGAGTCTTGATTTTTTTGTCTCTATGAGTAATTGTAGGTACCATGGTGACTTTTTGTCCCTATTGTAGGTACCATGGTGACTTCAAAATTCTCTAAATCACAGTTGCTATCCAAAGATAGAAAATGTTTCCACTGCCATACAGAGTAGTGTTGACTCCGTTCTGCTGTAATTAAGCACGCAACCACAATAAGCAGAAATATTAAAGATTATAATAACAGAAAAACAAAACTTTTGGAAACAGGAAAGAGACTGGTGTGGCCGTAGGCTACATATTGAGCTGCCAAGTGCCAAGTTGATTGTTCAAACCCACCAGTTGCTCTGTGGGGGAAAGATGAGGCTGGCTCCTCCTGTAAAGACTTACCATCTTGGAGTTTGTAAGGAACAGGTCTACTCTGCCATATGGCTCTCTGGAAGTCAGAATTGACCTGGTAGCAATGGGTTAATTTTGTTTGGTTAGTTTTGGGAACTGAGGCATGAGTACCTACCTGGTCTTGGGAACTCAATGAAAACTTCCAACCTGAGTGGAATAAGGAGGTATGTGGGGCAAAAAAACTATGCTGTCAAGTGCTGAGAAAAGGATGTGATGGATTACAGTTGATTTGCCTCTGCCTCACAAGTTACCCATTTCCTTGTTGCCTTAATGATGGTTGCCATATCATCCTGTCTATAATCTTTATATTTTCTTCCTTAAGTATTTTTTCTTGAACACGTTCTCATTCAAAAGTTATGAGAAAAGAATGCACTGGATCATTACAGAAGAAAAACGGTGCCACTTTTTTTCATTGAAAATTAAAATTCAACACACTCAATATAGTTGTCAAGGGTGGCAGAAAGACAGGCGGCATAAAATAAGGTTGTTCAAGGAAGATCAACAAGTCATAGAGAAGTGTTAAAGTAGAGTCACAGCACCCAAACAAGACTTTCTTCTTAAGTTCTTCTGAAAGAAGGGAAAAAATGAAAAGTGAATCAGACTATTTTTGAAGGTCACCATTGTTGAAGACCAAATCTGTGATTGCCTCGAGCGCCACCCCAAATCCTTTCCAATACCCCAGAGGAATACCTCCACTCAGAAACACTCTGCTTGGAGGAGCTGAAGGAATTTCCCTGTCGTTGGACAGAAGGAGAAACATGAGATAAGAGAGAGGTCAACGAGGCCAGAGCCTGAATGCCCTTTAAGGTAGGGTTAAGGAGGTTGGATTATTTCCCGAGGGTAATGGGAAGCTTTTCAAATGTTTTCCACAGGGGCATAATATCATCAGCTTCCTGCACGTAAGACCCTACTGACGGAAGTTCTAAGAATGGAGCAGTGGGGCTGGAGTCAGGTCAAGAAGGAGTTGGAGAGGTCCTGGAGGTGGTTGTGGTCATGGTTGAGGCAAATAGTAGGTTTGCCTACACCCAGGCAATACACACATCATTGTCCATGAATTCACAGCTTTCTGCAATGCACACTGGGCAGCATGTACTACCTTTTAAAGATTTCCAAAAGACCATGGAAACTGAGTAACATAAGGAACCTTTTCTCATTTGATGCATGAGGAGGAATTAGTGGTCCTTGAGTTGCAAACAGTTTGTCTGTGATGACGACAACTCTAAAGATGAGTGATTCGAAACCACCTAGCAGTGACTGGGGAGAAAAACTCGACAAGCGACTCTCAGAAGGAATCCGGACAAGAAAACCACCTGGGGCACAGTCCTGCTCTGTCACGCAAGGGATCACCAGGAGTCTGAACCCTACGGGCAACCTGTGTGGAAAGGAAGGAGTTCCCCCGGGTTGCAAAGCTTTTCATGTGGAGGCTGACTCTCCGTGAGTTTTCACACAGAGGGATTGTAAGGCTCCCCTTAGAGTAAAGTGACCAGATTTTAAGCGGGACACCATTGACTGGGAGGGCGGAGGGGTGGGGGGTTTCTTGATAAAAACTTGGTCTATATGGAGCAACAAAAATGTTCATAGAATGCAAAAATAGTGTTGTAAAATATTTATTTTAATTTTAAAATGCCACGGAACTTTGTTAAATTGTTAAAAAGCAGAACGTCTGGTCACTTTAATTAAGTTCCACCAACCCTGGATGTGACCAGAAGCCAAAAGGTCTGTATCCTAGTGCATCTGGCTATTGCCGTCACCTGGTCAAATCAGCCCATTACTCATAGTAATCTCACAAATAATGAAATGAAACATGACCCCATCCTGTGCCATCCTAAGTTACAGACCGGGCTGTTGAGATTCTTGGTTTCACTGGCTGATTTGGGGAAGTGATATTTGTCCGTTGATATTTCCTGGTCAATCTTAATCTGGAGGAGCGTTGGTTGTATAGTGGTTATGAGTCAGGCTGCAATCCACAGGGTCAATGGTTCAAAACCTCGAGAAGCTCTGTGGGAGTAAGACTAGGACTTTTTACTCCTGTAATCAGTTCCAGTTTAGGAAACCCACAGGGGCTCGCTGTGTCAGCACTGACTCCATAGCGGCACATTTGGAGTTTGGGGTGTATCTTTGTCTGGAAGTTTTGCTGAAAGGTGTTTGGAATATTAGCAAGTTGCAAGCTTCCATGGACAGAAAAGTAAAGGCTGTACACAAGGTGCCTTGGCCTGGCAATGAACCCAGATCTCCCACTTGGACGGTGAAAGTTCTACCTCTGAACTAGCACTCTCCTTCTTTTCTTCTGGCACTGCTAATAAACATAGAGTTTCACTTGGGATGCAGCCCCCTCTCCAGTCCTTATTCTTCTCATTGGTAAAATGAATTGAATGGACTCATGCAATGGTATTTCCTTTCTTTTTCACTTTAGCAGTGGGACACACTTTCTTTTATATATATATATATATATATATATATATATATATATATACACACACACACACATATATAGTTAAATCTTACACAGAACTGTGAGTCTCAGCTGAAATTCCACTTCCTCAAAGATGCCTCTAAAGCTTTTACCTATTCACTCTTAAATTTTGACGCTCTGCATCACATTGATAGGTTCAATATCTTATATCGCTGCTGTGCTTATTGTCTAAGGTCTTCCGTCCCCACTACAATGTAAATATATAGCAGCCATGCCCTAGCCACTCTTCTACATCACTGCTAAATAACTACACGTTGAATCACTTGATAATTGGCCAAGCGAGTCTATGCGTCAGAATTGCTTTCATAGGAGCTAAAGTGGATGCCCAGGAGTATACCTGCTCTGCAATGCCTTCATCTTTCCCCAACTCTGTTTGACCCTTATGTCTCCAAAGGACCCCAGGGAGCTACTAGAAATCAGCGGTTCTCAACCCATGGGTCATAACCCCTTGGGGGGACCAAATGACCCTTTCATGGGGTTTTCCCAATTCATAACAGTAGTGAAATTACAGTGATGAAGTAGCAATGAAAATAATTTTATGGTGGGGGGGGTGTGTGTTACCACAACATGAGAAACTGTATGAAAGGGTTGTGGCATTCGAGGTTAAGGTACACTGTACTTGATCATGGTGCAAAACAACTGAATTTGACTCATAATGATCCTTTAAGGCAGAGTAGAACTGCCTGTGTGGTTTCCAATATAAATCATTATGAGAACAGAAATTCCCCTCTCCCTCCCTAGGGGCCATTGGTGGGCTTGAGATGCAACTTCATGGTTTACAGCCCAGTAGGTCGTAGCTCACTATGCCACCAGGGCCCTTCTAAGCCCGATTTAACTCACAAGTAATATTCTACAAAATGCTATGCCCTTGTAAATACTGAGAAACTGAGAAACCCCACTTTATCGATTGCTTGATTGAATGTGTTTATTAAATGCCAGACCCTGTGCCAGGGCTGGAGTGAACCTGCCGGGTCCTGCCCTGATGGTGCTCAGCATCCCCTTAGGGGGTGGGGGAGGGGAGGGAAACAGACTCATCGACAGCCCATGTGACATGAGACATGCTTTAGAGCAGTGGTTGTCAACCTTCCTAATGCCACCATCCTTTCATACAGTTCCTTGTGCTGTGGTGACCCCCCAACTACAACACTATTTTCGTTGTTACTTCATAACTGTAAGTTTGCTACTGTTATGAATCAGGCAACTGACCCCTGTGAAAGGGGTCGAGAATGAAGGAAGGAAGTACTGAATTGTAAATTCTGTGTCAATGTATCTGGAAAGGAAAGGCAAGCTCTCAACAGGGGGTCAAACAGGATGGGATGGGTTCTGTTTCAAAGGGAAAGTAGGAGGTGCCATTTGGGGGAGCCTATGATCTGGGACCTTCTTAACATGGGTGTTCTCGCTTGGTAATTGGGAATGAAAGGAGGCCTAGAGGCTGTTCACCAACCACAGGGTCAGCACTTCAAAACCACCAGCTCGGTAGCTTCTTAGAGAAGCCTTGCTATCACCATGGTTACACTTTGGGTTACCTAACTTTAAGGTTGATGATTCAAGTCTACCAGCCATTTCCAGAGGGAAAGGGGAGGCTTTCAGAAACCCCAAGCAGCAGTTCTGCTCGGCTTGACAGGGTCTCTATGAGTCGAAGTGGCTGTGTGGAAGTGACTTTTCTTTTTACTTTGGTCTGAGATGTTGCATTTCTAACTTCAAATTATGACAATTTGATAGTTAAAAAAACTGACTTTGAGTGATAAGGTTCTAGATGCAGCTGATGAACCTAGATGCAACTTGAACAGCTGATCTCACGCAGGCACAAGGAACACTTCCTCAAGGAGACAGCGACGTTTAGACCTAGAATCAAAGTCTAAACTTGCTGGAGTAGAGAATTCGAGGTGCAAAACCTCAACTCTCACCAGCATTGAATTGATGCCCACTCATCATGTCCTTCCAGGACAGAGTTGAGCTCCCTCTATGGTTTTGTGAGACTTTAACTCATTACAGGAGTAGAAATCCTCATCGTTCTCCTTCAGGAAGGCTGGTGACTTTGAACTGCTGCCCTCACAAGTAACAAGTAGTTCAACTCATAATCCACTATGCCACCTCATGCGGCAAGGGAAGAAATAATGAAATATAAAGACAGAAATGTTTGCTGGGGGTCAGATATTGGAGTTTTTATGAGCCCTGTTCAAGAGTTTGTTCTTCCCCTAGAATCCATGTAAAACTTCTAAGTAGGGAGAACACTTTGGGTTGTTTGTTTGTTAGGGTGAGCAAGTGCATGAAAAACTCACTTTCCTTGGGCGGATCACATTCATTGCAGCCCTAGAGGACAAGGTAGAACTCTGAGACTGTCACTCTCAGCCAAAGTAGAGAGCTACATCTTGTTCCCAGGGAGCTGCTGGTCCATTTGAACTGCTGATCCTGTGGCCCTCAGCCCCATGGGTAACCACTGTGCCACCAGGGCTTCTGGTTAACAAGTGTGCAGAATACCAAGTCATGAAACAAAGACAGAAGGAAGATTGTTCTAGATTGAAGAGCCCTCAGTGCATGACCTAGCTTTGCCAACTCTTTATTGTATAACCTTGCACAAATTCCATCTCCATTCTGGGCTCTGTTTGCAGCCAGAGTCTGCATAACAAAGTCCCTTCCAGCTGGGAAGCCAATGACCAGAAAGCCATGGAAATCATGAAAAGAGGCACACAATGGGTATCATTTTACCTACTGCCCATCACATCCTGTTTCTCCGAGATCCAGGTTGGCTAGGGTGAAAGGAGTATCTCTCAGGACCTCCACAATGGTCAGTATTATGGGGTGGGTTTTATTTGTGTTGTCAAAGTCTATAATCACCAACCCCCCTCCCCGAAATGGCCTCAACCTCTCCCTGGTTCTATAGTCAAATACTCCCATAAAACTTATTGACAAAAGGGTGTTAGTAGAAGGGTGGAGGGATGGTGGAGTAGAAAGGGGGAACCAATTTCAGGGATCTACATATAGCCTCCTCTCTGAGGCACAGACAACAGGAAAGTGAGTGAAGGGACTCATTGGACAGTGTACGATGTGAAAAAGTAATAACAATTTGTAAATTGTTAAGGGTTCATGGGGGAGGGGAGGAGGGAGAGAAGGGAAATATGGCGAGCTGGTACTGGCGGACAAGGTGGAGGGAGGTTGCTTTGAAAGTGATGATGGCAACAAGTGTGCAAATGTGACCTGCACACAATCGATGTTTGCATGGATCTTGATGGGAGTTGTATGAGCCCCAATAAAATGTTTCATTAAAAAAAGGGAAGGGGAAAGAGGAGCTTATACTAAGGGCTCAAGTGGAAAATATTTCGATATGAATATGGCAACATGTGTACAAATGTGCTTGATACAAATGATGTATTGAATGTTATAAGAACTGTAAGTGGTCCCAATAAAATCATTTTTAAAAGGGTGTTATTTGCACCTCTGCATAACAAATTGACCAGGTCAGTGTCCTCCAGAACCTGGTTCCCCTGACAATCACAGGTTACTCTAAACAGCTGTGTAGAGAAGACCTCCTGACATTCAGCTGCCCCGGCCATGCGGTTTCTATTAGAAGACTTTAGAAAAGTTAGCTCATTGGTGGCTAGGGACCAGAATTTGCTTCGGTCAGAATATCCTTGACCACTCTCAGGCTTCTCAGTTCTCTCAGTCATGTTTGATTAAAATGATAGAATTAGAGAGTAACGAACAAGTACATGAAGAGATTTTGTTTCAGGAAAATTTATCTGTCCAGAATAGACATGGCGTATTTATGGTATCTCCCTTTTCATTTCTCCAGCAGACATTGTTAATAGATTACAGACATCATTAACATTGATGCCACTTAGATCTTGTCGACATAGTGTTACAAGCAGGTTTTCCCATCTGAAATGAGATGACACATACTGTGGAGTATGTTGTTGTATCTCTGTTGAAGATAAGCATATGTGGGGTGTTACTGTACATTCTTTCAATTCAAAGTTACATTAGCTATTTTCTTTAGACAACTTGGATCAACTCTCATAATTTCTAGGACATGAAGAATAGGATGCACTTTTATTATTTTCAGGACATTTTGAAATTTCTTAAATCAACCTGTATATAAAAATGAATGTGCACATTAAATGTCACATTATTTCCTTTTTCCTTGAGATCTGTCAATCCATATTTATTAAGTCACTCTTGATAGTAAAGATAAGCACCAAAAGAACATGCACAACTAAGCAGTAGGGGGAATACTAGTTGGACATCTGTTTAAGAGCCCATACCCATACCCATCATCTGAACAATTGATTTTGAAGATTTAACAGAGAAGCTGGGTCAATAATTCGAGGGCTATGCTCATAAGAGCCAGGAACTAAATTCACTATGATATCTTTTAGTGTCAGACTAGTGCCCTATGACATGTTGAATCCCAATATATATTCACAGTTAAGACCAAAGAAAATGTAGGGTTTTCAACAGAGGAGTATGCAAAAAACTCTGGGGGATAAAAGGGAAAATAGGATGGATGGATGGATGGATGATAACTGGGAAGATCTTGACATGGAAAAGCTATTTCGGCAAGATTTTGAAGCATGAATGGAATCTTAGCAAATGTGTTCCTTTCATCACAGGAAGTCAGTGCTTTGGCAATTGCGTAACACCAGGTTTGGTGGTGTAAGGCTCATCGGATGCCCATCAGATGAACGGATACTCCAAATGTAAACTTCACTAGTATTTGACTCCTTTCAAAGATATACTTCATATGATCACCTCCAGTGATGGGGGAACCACGGAATTTTCATCATTACTATTTTTTTTCATTCAGTTGAGTAAAAATTGCCTCCTTTAAACAGTAGCTTTGCTTTGCTTATGTGGCTGTGGTTCCTTGTGGATAGAGATCTGGGACCCCACATTCTCAATCTGTCCTCTGGTCCAGTCACCACCTGCTTGGCCCTAGGCCCACTTTTACCACTTACAGATGGGAAATAAAGTACATGTTATCGACTCATGGGGAGGATCGCATTGAAGATGATGTTGCACATAGCTGGTGCACAATCTATTAGCGTCATGATAGCCCTAACCCTCCGCTTTTGTCTCCACTTATCTTTAGTGACTAGAACAACATAACAGTTTCTCCTCCTTAGTGGCTCCACTCCAGTGCTGCTTTCAGCACGTCTTCAGAAAGCTCACAGAGGTGAGTCCTTCATTCAGCATCACGGCTTGACTACAGTCTCTTCTACCCGAAGTAGCCAGGGTGCTCCAGATTGGGCCTGTCCAGGGCAGCAGCAATGAAGCCATTGCTTCCCTTCTTTTGCCCTCTTGACCTCTGAAAAGGTCTTCTTCACAACTCATCCTCATCCCAATCTCACTAGCTAATACACCAATAAATTAGTCTGAAATGCCCCCCTTTCTTCTCTTGTTTCCTGTCCTGCAGGCCTGGATTCTGTCTCTCACGAGGAAGATTTTATTTCCAGTATTTGAGAAAGTGGTCACCCTGACCTATAGTTTCCCCTTTCCAGAGAAAGCTTGGGGCATGCTTGGCCTTTGATTTATGGGTCTCCACTGCTTACAATTTATTACCTATGACTCTTATTGGTGTCTCTCACTCCCCCT
Organism: Nesogale talazaci; assembly: GCA_004026705.1. Lineage (NCBI taxonomy): Eukaryota > Metazoa > Chordata > Mammalia > Afrosoricida > Tenrecidae > Nesogale > Nesogale talazaci. The sequence continues at coordinate 12,741 of PVJH01008184.1, read as the reverse complement.
CCTCCTGCTCACTAACCTCTCCATACCTCCAACCCTCTCATTGTAACTACACCTTCTGAATTGGCCCCTCTTTCTTGTCCAAATGCCAGCCAAGATGCCAAGGTATCATCTATGGTGGGGAGAGTGCAGGAAACACTTAGACAAACTGATGCTGTTTCAGTGGTTATGTTGTGCAAGGTTCTGTGCTGGATGGCAGTGGCAGTCATGTCATTTCAGTCATAACAACAGCTCTAACAGAGAGGAATTGCTATTCCCACCTTCGGAGGCATGGGTGATCAATAGGAGAATTCTTAATTTACATGTAGGAGATCTGGGTTTGATTCCAGGCCTGCACAGCTCATGTGCAGCCCATACTCACCTCGCAATAGAGCTTTGTGCATTTCTGTGATGCTGAACAGGTTTCAGCTGAGCTTCCAGACTGTAGTGAACTATGAATAAAGGCCTGGTGAGCCACTTCCCCAAATCTGCCAACCCTCCTCGGATCACAGGTATTCAGTCCACATTAATTATGGAGATGCCACAGGACCAATGAGCATGTCTTTCAGGTGTGGCAGTCATCAGCATGAGTCAGAGGCTGACTCCAGGGCAGTTCACACCAACATTCTTCATTTTACTCATGGGGAAATGAAGATGCAAAGAGCTGAAATGACTTACCCTAATGGGCTGTGAGATCTGTCGCTTTGTCCACTACAACATGCTATTTTGAATCATAAGTAATATGTACTGAGAACTAAGCAAACTGGCCACTGCATTCTCCCAGGAGTGCAGTTACTCTAACCACTTTACCAATTAAAAAACAAGTGTTAGTGGTATTGAATAATTTACTCATGATCCATGGAGGTATGAAATAACCCATCTTTGATTTGAATCTAGGATTCCAGAGATAAACATTTCATCTCGATGCCATGCTATCATGAGCCTGTATTCTGCTTTTGCCTTTCTTCCTGACCCAAAGTATTCTCCAACACAAATCATTTTCCCACCCTAAGTCTCAGGGTCCCGTTCCATTCACTAACCTCCCTGAGAAAATCACAGGGACTTTGGACCCAAAGCATTCGGACGGATGGAATTTTGCTTTCCAGCCCTGGTGTGCACTGGTGGCCTATTTGTGTGATTGTCTGCACCAGATGATGGCTCTTAACTACCCAAAGAATAAAGTCTAAATTTTGTAGCATTGCTTACAAGAGTCTGAATGATCTCATTTCTTGGGTTTCCAACCTGTTTTTTGGACTGGTCACCTGAAACAAGTGGTAACTTACACTTCCTCTAGTCATTAGACTGAGAAATGGATGGATGGTTCCCCTGCCTCCACATGCACCGGGCAACCGTGCTTCATTGTGAGGCCTTAGCCTAGTGCCCATAGCACCCTGCATGTCCTCTAACTCAACACACAAACTATGATTTAGAGGCTATTAATATGTTTGTCCATCTTTTTCCAGCTGCTGAGAGAAAGGCTCCTTAAAGACTCATAAGACTTACACCAGTTAGTAATCAGCCCTCAGAGTCTGGGACCCAAAGATAATAAGGGGCAATGGTGAATATGATGATATGTTCTAGTTTGGTAAATACTTACGAAGACATGTTTCTTAGAGTTTTACATGTATTAACATTTTTAATTCCCACTATAATGCCATACATAGTATGGGAAAGATAAGGCTTTCTGCTTCCATAAAGATTCACAGCTTGGAAAATCTACAGAGACACTTATACTTTAGAGAGTCCTCACAAGGTTCCTCGAGATCAGAATTGACTTGATAGCAGTGAGTTTGGTTTTTTAAAGATGCTTCATAGTTATCAATATAGTATAGGAGTGGCCAACATATAGTAGCTTTATTATAGATGAGGAATCTAGTTCAGAGAAATTATGCAATTTTTTATAACTACAGTGATAAAATAAATGGAAACTCCTAAAGATGATGGGGAATGGTTAGTGCTGTTAATTCACCACCTTGCTCCTTCTATTCTTTTTTTTTTGGGGGGGGGGGGCATCACTGCTCTCCGGTGGTGGGAGTAGGAGGCCCAGCCCCACTGCTGGAATTGAACCTCCGTCCCAGTGGGCCGCAGTCCCGCACACAACCACTACGCCACCGGGGCTCAGCCCACTTCTATTCTTAACTTTCTATCACCACCTACATCTCCTCAAGCAACCAGGAATCTTCCTTAATAGATTAGACCACCTGTCATTTTCTTGCAAGAAACCCTTCAATAACACCTCCATTTTCCCTCAGGAAAAATGGAAAATATAGCATTTGTTGAGGGCTTATTATAAATGCATTTTTATTTCAATCTGAAAACAACCATTCATGGTAGGTAAGTTATTCCTGTTTGATGGACTAGGTAGGAAACAGGAACAACCGGCAGCGCGATTTGCTTAAGATTATACCACAAGTAAGTGACAATGCTGGGCTTTGAGCCCCCAAGTCAGACTCTATAGGGTCTGTCTGTGGCAACATTACCCCAACAGTATCCTGGTTTCGAAGCTCCAATGCCAATTTCATCACATCGATTCCCTACTTGCAGGCTGTATTCCAGCCACAAATTCTGAAAACATCTGAGCACTCTTCTATCTCCATTCCTTTATCTGTCCTGCCTAGAAGACCTTTTGCCTCCTCTTAACTCCCATGAGGTTTGGAGGCTCTACAACCCTTCCACTTGCACTAAGAAGCCTTCTTAGATATCGACAACATAATCTTTCCACCTTCCTCTTCCCCCATCAGTGTTCCTCCCTTTACTCCTTCTTTTGTCACCTGTATTTGACTCTTCCATGTGCCTACCATTCCATCCCACCAGGAGCTCTGCCATGAAATCAATGTTGGACACACACACAATGGGTGACTGACTGTCTCTTTTAACCCCACACCAGTTCCCTTTTTCCAATGATGCAGCTAGTTGAGATATGTTAAAGTAAATTTCCCCAGGCCATGGGGCTGCTGGAAAACAGAGCCAGGACACGGAGGGGTGTGAACTATAGGCCCCGGGTTTTCTCTTGGGGTGGCATTTACCAGCGAGGAGAGGGGAGTGTGGGTAGAGCAGCAAGTCGAGTGTGATTATGAAGCTATGAATTCTTGGCACCTCAGGAAATATTCCACCTAAGTGTTGAACTATACAAAGAGGACTTTTTGAAAGGCACCTCATAAATCGTTCCCACAAAATGTACACACATAAACCCACTCCTTCAGCAGCCGCCATGCAGGTGCCTTACACAGTCTCCCATTTGTGGGGTCTGTTGTCATAAAACACCTTCCCTCCCAGGGACTCACAGGGGCATGGAGAGGACAGCAGGAGAGAAAGTTAGCAGAATAAGATTCCTAGGCACAGTGAGAACCCTGGAATGCATGGAAGAGTGCGTTTCACATGGAGACACACCCCTTGACACTGAAGTCAACTTAGGATGCGACTTGGGAAAGGGATCGTCCCTTCCCTCTATACATGATACAGGGTAGCATAGTGGGTTCATATCAGGCTGTTAACACTGTGGGTTAGTAAAGGTCTGCAGTCCAAACCCACAAGTTGCTCTGCACGGGAAAATCCCTTTTTATAAAGATTTATAGTCTTGGAAACCCTTTGGAGTCGGTGAATTCTCCTTCTTGCTATAGATCAAAATGAACTTGATGATGATTGGTCTGTAGCTCTCTAAACCTTAGTTTCTATATCATTAAAGAGAATTAGATTGAGGATTTTTCTCTTCTGCTAAGGGAAGTATTTGAGAATATTTAGAGAGATCTTTATTGTCACACTGGAGAAGGGGAAGTCTAGTGGCATGTGGGAAATAGGAGTCAGGGATTTATCTACACATTCTGCAGAACAGCCCTGCAATAAATAATTTTTCAGGTCCAAAAGCCAATAAGGCCAGACTAGGCAATCTTAAAGATCCTTGCTAGCGTTCCCTTTCGGTGCATGGGTTCTATCCCTGAACGTCTCCATGGAGGAGGATGAAGGGGCTCCGGATAGATCTCTAGTAGTGAAATGGTGAGTGCCATGTCCCATCGTGCTTCATGCTAAGAGTAATATCCAGCATGATCTGAATCCTGAAATGGCATCATGGTGTTTCACAGTGTGTTAGCAGTCTCTGTGAGCTCTGCTGATATAATGGGTGGTATTGTGCCAACAGCAAAGTTTGCCGTTGGAATCTGCCACTTGCTCCTTGAGGAAAAGGAGAGGCTATTTGCCCCCGTAAAGATGGGGAGTGTCAGGAGCCCAAAGGGGGCCCTTCCTGCAGGGGTGCTTTCAGTTGGAATTCAGTCTCCGGCAGTAGGTTAGAGGACTAAGGTTTTACAACTGAAATACCACAAGTTGGTGCTTTTTAAGGAGTAGAAATTGATTATCTCCTGGTGGACAAGTCTAAATTCCGGGCACCAGCTTCAGGGGAAGACCTCCCCCTCTCTGTGTACACTCCCCCTTCCCCTACAGCTGAGAGGGCTGTGAAGGAAAGTAGATCTGCACTCACCTTCTGTAGCCATGGGCGTCTTAGAGTCCTTGGAAATCTCCAGGTGGCATTTATCTTCCCTCGTTTGGCAAGCGCTCCTTTGCCCAATTTGCTCTATTTATATTTCAAAAGTGATTAGGATTAGGTCCACCTGACCTTAATAAGACCTCATGAAATAATAAGCAGAATATTATTTTCTCAAATGAGATTGCATCTACAGGGTTGGGGTTACCACTCCAATATCTATTTGGGGGGAGGTGGACAGTCAACTCATAATGGTAGCCATCATTTGTTAAGCCTTTCCAAGAGTTTGGGCATGTCTCCTTTTTAATCTCACCATCACCTTATCCTGCCACTCATCTTGTCCATCAGACCTCTTGCAGTGGCTTCTGTTTTGCCACAGTGTGGAAACTGTGTCACTGGTACTTCAAGGACCAACAGGGTTATCACCAGAGTGAGATTTGGCCTCATGTACTTTGGACATTTTGTCAGCAGAGACCAGTCCTCGAAGAGTGACACCATACTTGGAAAAACAGAGGGGCAGCAAGACAGAGAAGGGCCCTTGGCAAGATAGTTTGAGTGCTACAATGGGCTCAAGCATAAAAATCCTGAGGAGACTGGTGCAGGATGGGACTGCTTTGCTCTGTTGTGCATCACTATGAGTTGGAACTAACTTGATGGCACCCAAAGCAATAGTAAAACATTATAAGGAAAAGACTACCATCATCAGCACCGCTTATGAGAATAAGGCGGAAGGGAAAAGACAGAGAAGTGATGATGTATGGATGAATGCTAGCAGAGCATAAGAGTGTCAGAGCAATAAGAAAGCCAAGCAAGTAAGAATGACTTACCAGGCCCAAGTTGTGCAAATCCAAGCCAAAATTCAGATTATAACTCCAGAATCTTCCTCGATGTTTGCCTTTAGTCAAGGAATATCATGTCTTATGGCCTCCTCCGTTGATCATTTAAAAACTGGAGCAAAATGAACAATAAATTTAGGATCATTGTAAAAATGGAATAACATTAAATATATTAATTGTGTTCACCTACTGTTTATTTAGCTCAGGGTGTCAACTAGTTGAAACTATTCTGTCATCATCCTAATCCCTGCTTGTTTGCTCTGGGTCGCAAAGTTCACGTTGTTTTGCACTCCTTGGGCTCCCACATCTCAGAAATGACCATGTTCCATCCAAGGATAGCTTTCTCTCTCCCGTTTCACATACTGCCTAGTTAAAGTCACTTCTTAAAAGTGATTTAGACATTTGATATTGTGAGTGGTTGAATCTGTGCAGAACTGGCCACCAGTTTGACTCATCCTACACCTTGTGTCTCCTTGCATGACTTTAGGTCTTCGCAAGCGAGCACCGTGTATTTTGCTTACGTCTATTTCCTCTCCTCTTGCTTCCCTAAGCATTCTGAACTGTTGCCTTGAGTCAAGGCAACCCTTTCCATCTTGATATTTGAAGGCGTGTACATCTCACTGGTGTTACTGTTGCCATGATAGACCAGTTTTGTGTTTAGTTGAAAAATTAAGCCCGTTGGGTGAGCTCAGTTCCAGACCTAAGAGGTGATTAAGTACTATATCTCAGGGGTACCTCTAGTCCCTTTCTGACCAATAAGCCTGATCATTTTAGATGATTTGGATTTCATTCCACATTTTCCTCCTACTGACGACCACTTGGGAGTGGTAGCCAGTACCAGCAGGGCTGTGGAGGCTGGTGTTTGTCAGCACCATTCATCCATTAGACTCTTTCCATGTTTTGAAGAGGACAGTTTGTTGGAGGATATTTTAACAGAGGTTGAAATGACCTACTTGGGTCATTAATGGGAATTCATGATGCTGAAACAAGGAATCCTCATTTACGCTGATCTTGACTCACGAACTCAAAGGTCCAACTCTTGATTTTTTTTCTTCCTTAATCCCTTTCTTTTCTTTCCTTCCAGAAAGGCCCACTTGATCCTACGGCGACTGGAGAGGGTGAGCAGTCACTGCTCCAGCCTCCTGCGAAGCGCCTACATACAGAGCCGAGTAGACACGGTGCCCTACCTTTTCTGCCGCAGCGAGGAGGTCCGGCCTGCCGGCATGGTCTGGTACAGCATCCTCAAGGACACCAAGATCACTTGCGAGGAGAAGATGGTGTCCATGGCCCGAAACACGTACGGGGAGTCCAAGGGCCGGTGAGGGAGGGTGCTGCCCTCTGTGAGCACAGAGACTCTCCATGGGAAGGGGAGCAGAACACACGTGGATCCTGGGGCCGGGTGGGCTGGGGGACAGCTGAGGATGGGCCTGGCCAATGACACGCGCCAGCAAGGCCAAAGCAAACCTCTTCTCCTGTGGATAGTGAACAGAGAACTGTGTAACCACTGGAATCGTTCCTTTCTCTCGCTTTTTTTTTTCTAAGATATTATTGGGCTCTATCAAAGTCTCTTCTTTTTAACATTTTCTCATGGATGGTGGTTGGCCCAGAGGCAGGAGCTTTCAGGTGGAGACCAAACAGCCTTTCCTCTTCTTTCCCCATCCTGGCTGAGCCAGCCTCCTTCCAGCCATAGACCCCTGGAGGAGACTCTGAATGGGACAGTTTGACCTCTGAATGGGGCACCGGGAAGGAAACCCCAAGGATTATTGCAGTGAGGAAGCGTGGGGCTTTAGGACAATTCCTTTTCTTTTCTTTTTGGACATTATTGAGTTTGCAGGAACCCTGCCTCTTCCTGCTACCTGTGGGTCTGTCCAGAGTTCCTGCAGGACTTTCCATGCATTAAAAATTCCTATTGTCTCTCTTTCTGCTTGGGTGGTGTTTCTTACCAGTGGATGTGTCTGGGGACCTCTTTGCTTCCTGGGAAATACTTATTGAGTTCTCAGCATGTGCCAGGTACTGAGTTTGTTACGAAAAGCCAAGAAGTTGCTTGCGCTCTGTGAATTTGGGAGGCAGTAGATATCAGAGAAGAACAATTTCTTCCAGGTAAGAAAGCAGGGCTTCTTGAACTCACTGTTAGATGAAGAAAACTGTAAGGGTCTTAATGGCTTCTCTGAGAAAAATTTGACAAAATACCCAAGGCTGAGGAGGAATGCATTGGAGAGAGAAGGGAGAAGGATGGGATTCGGTACAGGGTCCAAACTATATCCATCCCACTCGCAGCAATCCTAAAGGACTGATTAGAACTGCGTGTGGGATTTGCAAGATTAACCCTTTATGGGAGCAGACGGCTTCATCTTTCCCCCGAGGAACACTAGATAAGTTTGGAAAACTGACACCATGGACAAAAGACCAGAGATAAGAGAAAATAAAACTCATCCGAGGACTGGAAATCATTTTTACCAAGAAGAGAGGTTGAACTAGAGAGTAGCAAGAGGTGAGACTGGGTGTGGCGAGACAGGCTAGTGGAGGACGTTGGCTCTATTGAAGCAATGGGAATCATTCCTGACATTTAAGAAAAGAATTCCATTGTTCATTTCCTGTTTATTAGAAAGAGAATAACATTTTGACAAATATGATAAATAAAAAGATAATAATTGCCACTCCCTGAGTTCTGATCATACGCAAAACCCTGAGTGACATGCTCTTCCTGTGCCCCATTCCTGAACCCTGAATCTTTGCCCTTTTCAGAAGCATTCAAACTCAGTTGTTTCATCAATAAGACAGAGTCAATGATAGTGGTACCTTGTGGGGGGATGTTGGGAGGTTGATGTGAGATAGTGGCTATAATCTCCTGATCACAATGTACGGAAGTGTTTTGTGGCTGTTTCTTCTAATAGAAACAGTATGCATAATACTATGAGTCTTGGGAAAGGGAAGGAAAAAATGCCCCAAACAGGTCTAAGAAATCCAGATTCAAAGTAGAATTTTATCATTACCTTCCCTGTGGAATTATAAATGGGATAACAATCAGCTCAAAGAAACGTGGCCTTGTTGGTGGAAATAACAGCCAGAGGTACTATGAGTCCAAAGCAGAAGTATGTGGCACTTTCTGTGCCTCTTAGAAACATCTTGGTCTCTGCGAGTGGTCCATTTTGCCAGTTTTCTGGCCTCCAAAGAACGTCTGCTATTGAGTTCTTCCCAAATTTGTCTCCTTTCTGGTTTCCATTTCCTTTTCCAGGCACTGTGATGTCTGTAGACCTTCCCAGGCATCATGAGCCTCTCAAGAGAAAGAAGCCGGAGGTTTGATGAGACAGGTGTGTGTGTGTCCTGCCATGGCAGAAAAGGAGGTTAGACCAATATTTGTTAAGATGTTTCACTGGAAAAAGAAAAAGAAAAATTCTTGAAGTGCAAATAAGGCTGCTGGGTGTAGAGCCTTGGGCTTCACATGCTGGATTGATTCATATGCTGCCACAGAAAATGTCATGGGAGCTCATGCCCCACTGTGTTGGCAAGGACACAACTGACTGCTTCTGTGGTTACCATCAAAGGATAAGGAAGCTGTGGACAACAGGCGTGTGTTAGGACGGCACAGGAAATCACCATTGAAGGATCCCCTCCATCTGTATGGTCCAGAGGTTTCTTCTCTAGGCAGGCATCAAGCTCAAGAGGGAACTGGAGATAAATGCTATAATGATTGTTGTTGCAGAAGGTGCACATATCACAAGATCAGTGGTTTTTCACAAGTTCTTTGAAATCTGAAAGCAAATGAGTGCTAAGTTTGAGGCTGGTTGAAGAACCTACCAAAGATATGCTAACTAGAAAAATAACCAGACTATATCATCCAAACCCCATGCTTTTACCTCCCAGAGACATGGTTGCAATCCACACAATGAACACCCACTTTGAGTCAAAAACTAAGTCTCTCTAAGTGCCAATTGATACTCAGGCTGATGTACTGAAATGAATAGGAGCTAGCTGCTACCCTTTAGGAACTTCCAGAGCTGAGCTAACTAACTGCCATGTGATAAAATCAGACACTTTGGAGTCTAGCCAATTTGAGTTTAAATACTGATTGGTCATTACAATGAGGGAGGGTTAGAACCTGTGACACATTTAGGAGGCGAACTCAAATGTTTTTGCCTGATCAAGTTAACTCAATCCTTCTAAGCCTCATTTTCCTCTTCACTCCAAAACTACACAACCCCATTGGCATAGAGTGGATTCTGATTCATAATTGAGCAACCTTCCACTAGCCACCTAGCACTTTACCCACTGCAACACCTGGCCTCCAGACCATTCCATGTAAAGGGGAGGAGTGTGAGAGCGCTTCAAAAGTTCGTGGAAAAATAGAGTTAAAAGGTAATAGAATTTTTTCATTAATTTTGAAGTCCCTCATATATTACCTCAAAAAGCTTTTGGGAGAATGAAATTAGATAGTATATGTAAAATAATTGGGTACTTGGAAAACAAAAGCTCTTCTACAAATAGCTCTTCTTTTTTTTATACAAAATCTTTATTTTGTTTTTTTTTGTTTTGTTTTATTTCTTTTGGGGGGAGCATACAAATAGCTCTTCTAAGGACTTATTTACATAGGGAAGGATGTGTGCTTTGGCCCCTGCTATTGGAAGGTGAGTCTCAGGAGCAGCTTTACAGGAAAAGATACAGAGGTAAGGGTTATGGGCAGAGAGGCATTGTAAGCAATTGGTGTAGGAGGAGTCCTGGGACGTGTTTTGGACGAGGTTGCCTGAATGAGACTATACTGACTGTTTAAAGTCATTGGGTTGAAAGCACAGGCGTGACATGTGCATCCTGAAAAGAGAACTTTGACTTCAGAGTAGGAAAGAGGAAAAGAAAGGAGCAGAGTCGGTGTTGTGAAGATTAGATAGGAAACTGTAGGGGTTAGAAAAGGAGAGATGAGCAAATTTGAGCTCAGGCCAATGCCACGGTGAGTCTATATTTGAGAGATAATAATTAAAGACACCCCGATGGGGCTTGCTAACTAAAAGTCATGTGAAAAGGATGTTTCCCCCTCTCCGGTGGCTGAGTGTCTGGTGGGCAGAACGAACATGATAGCAATGAGGTATTGCTTGGGTTCATTGGATAGTTCAGAGACATGGTTTGCACCAATCAGATATGTAATTAGAACATCATCAAGCCAAGAATATCATTTGTCCAGATGGAGAAAACATGTCTGGACAAGTGTGTGAGTAGGCATGAAGATGCAATGACTTCTAAAGGCAGGTGAGTGACCATGGGCCGGAATTTGTTTTAAGCCAGTTTAGAATCTAATGGAAGAGTAAAGCACTGGCCTTTTGGAATCCAGGCTGGATTATATCTTCTTTATTTTCATGATATTCATCATCATTGACACCATTTAATTGATTGGTTGCTTACCACACACCAGATTACTTACATATATCATTTCCTATATTCAGAACATCTCTGGGAATTTGGAATTATTATTCGTAGTTTAGAGCCTCAAAGAACTGAAGGAACACCCTGGTGCCAGCTGGTTCTGGTGATTTGTTGTTCTACTCACACTACCTTCATGCAACAGAGTAGAACTGCCCTATGGGACTTTCTAGAAGCAGATATCCATGTATTTCTCCCACCAAGAAAGGTGAAGACCATGTTGGGTGAGTTCCAACTACCTAGCTTTTGATGAGCAGTTAAGCACTTGGTGCTTGTGGCTCTGCAGCTCCTCTGAGATGGCTAAAACCAAAATTTTCATCAAAGTTTAGCCTGATTCCAGAGCCAGTGGCTGTAAGTACTAGACGCTTGTTGCATCCAGAGGTGGAGAGCCCTGATTTCCAGGCTTACCTTCATTTTAAACTGGCTGTGTAACTTTGAACCAGTCATTCACATTCGGTGTGCGCTCACTACACAGAGGGAGAGAGAAATGTCACAGACATGGGCAGCAGAGCCGAAGATATATTGTGTACAAAGACCCTCTTTCACATCTTTCTCTCCTATCTTTACAACTTCTGCTTGTGGCTGACAAGGGCAGAATGACTGCTTCCATTGGGCAAAGTTATGCCGAGCAAGGACCAGGAGTTCAACAACATTGGGGTGGAGATGGCAGGGAACCATGGAGCCTTGATGCCTCACTTTGTGAGCAACGTCACATTCCTGATGAATTCTTCAACCCTACGAAACGCTCTAGTCCTTCCCGTGAGCACACAAGTCACTAGATGCTGAAGGCAGACGAAAGTAGTTGCTGTTAGTTTCTAATCAAGTCAGCTCCAACTCTCGGTGACCTGATGCATCACAGAAGAAAACCTTGCCTGGAGAAAAACCATGCCCGATCCTACATCATCATCATGCTCATGGCATGTTTGGCTCCCTTCTTGCGGCTGTGATGTCAGTCTGTCTCATGGGGGGTTTCCCTGGTGTGTCTGACCTTGTACAGTACCAAACATGATGTCCCTTTCCAGTGATTGGCCTTTTCAGATGATAGGAAGGAAGCCACACTATCCTTGGTTCTGAGAAACACTGTGGTTGTATTTCCAGCAAGACTCACTCTCGCTCACTGCCATCCAGTCATTTCTAACTCACCTGTCAAATAAGTCCATAAATTTAGAGCTTTAGAAGTGTCTCTGATAGTCTTCTAAGAGTGTAGCAGGCACTGCCTATATATGAGTGGTTGTCACTCTTGCACTGAATAATCTCCAGCCACATCAAAAAATCTCAGTAATGCCCTTTCTTTCCTTCTCGCTTGGCCTTGGACTGTTCCCTGTGTCAGCAATACCAATCCACTTGGGTAGATCCAGCTCAAATTTCACTCACTGGGATCCAGAAGCCTTCCTTCCCACCTCCTCAAGGAACTACTAGTTCTCTCCCTGGGGGGCGGGGTCTCACAGTGAGGACACCCTGTGTCCACTCCTATACTTTCCACACTCAATATATCCTTTCTCAAAGGACGATGAGCAAAGTAAGGTCATAGTATGGACAAGACTTACCTTACACCATGAAGATTCATTGGACCCAGCTTAGAGCTAGCATTCAGGAAAATTGAGCTCAATGCCTAGAATCCAGGGACCCTGAGGTATGTCTCCCAGGAAGCATCCGGAATGCTGGGCTTCCCTGAGAACAGCTGCTTTTCCAATTGGTGCCATCAAGACAGTGTGCAAGGAGACAGGGTTGCAGCCCAAACAAAACCCGTGGGCTTTTGTGGGGGTGTGTTTTTTAATTGGCCTCTGCCCATAAAACTGCCAGGCCCTGAAAGGCACTCACTGTCTCTCCCTTTGGAAACTCTGCTCCATGTGTTTGTACATGTTACTGCAGAAGTCAAGCCGCTCTGTTTGCCCGTTTTTACAAGAGTTGGCAGCAAGGGAGGGCACAGGACTACAGGTGTGCTCTGCTGGACAAACGGGCATGTGGTGTGTGTGTGTGTGTGTGTGTGTGAGAGAGAGAGAGAGAGAGAGAGAGAGAGAGAGAGAGAGAGAGAGAGAGAGAGAG
>PVJH01008183.1:0-87190 GCA_004026705.1 Nesogale talazaci | reverse complement strand
ACCACCACCCCCCCCCCCCAAAAAAAAAAAAGTGTCTCAACCCGCAGGTTGAGAAGCACTGACTTCAGCAATTAGAGTCTTGGAAACCGTGCCATGCAGTTGCTGTGAGCCAGCGATCACTCCATGGTTCTGAGTGTGGGTTTTTTTGTTTTTAATGCACCCTCTTGGGCAACTGCCCACCAGCTGCCTCAAGGGAAAAAAATGAGTCTTCCATAAAGAATTACAGGCTGGGCACCCTCGGGACCAGTTCTGTCCCGCGCTACCCGGTGGCTGTGTCAGAATGCTAGTCCTGTAGGATGAAGCAGGGGCAGGGAACTTTGATTTTGTTGCATGCATGTGAGCACGAGGCAGAGTTGATTCAACAATCTGTGTCCACAACACAACCCCACTTCATCTTTTGATTTGCATCTAAAATACTCAATATAATTTTCAATAGTTGCAAATATATCATTTCCAGAATATTTTTAATATTGACATTAAAAATAGATCACCATTTAATATATTTAGTGAACCTTAAATACCAGAACAATTTAACATATTTGTTAAACACATAAGTAAGTTATTTTTTAAATCATTTAAAACTTTTATATCATCCATCCATCCATCCATCCATCCATTGTGTCAAGCACAGTTGTACATATGTTGCCATTATCATTTTCAAAACATTTTCTTTCTACTTGAGCCCTTGGTATCAGTCTCTCAACTTTTCCCCTCCCTTCCTCTCTCATGAACCTTTGATAATTAATTTTTTCACCCACTTCTCTGTTGTCCATCCCCCTGGGAGGTGGTTATAGGTAGATCATTATGATCGGTTCCCCCTTTCTCTCCACACTTTCTTCTTCACCTCCTGGTATGATTACTCTCAATATTGGTCCTAAGTGATTCATCTGTCCTGGATTCCCTGTGTTTCCAGGTGAGCAGGTTTTTAAACCTCATCATCTTCTTAAATTTATGCTTTCATTATTGAACTCCAAAGAATTTTTATGTTATTTAGATATATTTTTATTAATGAAAACCTGTTACTGGTTGCTCTATTATCATGCACTGGAACAAAACATGTATAGGGAAATCTCAGCTTAATCTCTAATGTCCAAATTATCTGGTTTCTAATGTTAAAATTCTTTTAGATGGATATCTTTTTCAAGTACTATGAATACAGGTACACAGTTTACCTGAATAATACAATAAAATATGTTATAAGTTTTAATGAACATTATAGACAAAAATTAAAATATTACTGGAAATGTATTTCTTATTTTTAAACAAGTCCATGCATTCAACAATGAATAAGGAATATTATTAAGACTATGGAAGGTAAAGGTTCAACTCTATTTCCTCTTTCAGTTTTTTTTGGGGGGGGCATCACTGCTCTCCGGTGGTGGGAGTAGGAGGCCCAGCCCCACTGCTGGAATTGAACCTCCATCCCAGTGGGCCGCAGTCCCGCACACAACCACTACGCCACCGGGGCTGACCCCCTCTCTTTCAGTTTCTATAGCGATAAAAACCCAAACCCACTTCCACTGAGTAAAGTTTGAATCATAGCAACCCCATACTGGGCTTTGGAGTCTGTAAATCTTTGTGGGAGCAGATAGACTCTTCTTTCTGGGCTTGAACCACCAACCTTATGGTTAGCATGCCAACATTTAGTTGACAGAAATTTCATTGTCGTAATTCTTGGAATTGTTATGGCTGTTGTATACCACCAGGTTGATTTTAACTTGAGCTATCCTAGCTGAAAGAGGAGAACTTCCCCATACCATTTCCTAGACTAAAATCTTTGAGGGAGCAAAGTCCCCAAATCCTATTATGCCAAATCCATGGGTTTTAACCACTGACCTCTCAGTGAGCAGCCCAATTCTTAGCAATGACACCAAATATTAGTTAGTCAGTTGCTTAAAATCAGATATTAGTCTCTCTCTCTTAAAGATCATTTTACTTGGGGATCTTACAGCTCTTATAACAATCCATACATCCATTGTATCGAGCATATTTGTACATGGGTTGCTGTCATCATTTTCAAAACATTTACACTCTATTTGAGCCCTTGGCGTCAGCTCATCTTTTTCCCCTCCTCTTGCCTCGACTCCTTGATAAATTATAAATTATAATTATTTTCATATCTTATAGATATTAGTCTCATAAGATTTCATTTTAATCAGATTTCAGCTTATAATTCCTTCAGGTCTATCTCCCTTCAGTATGTTGTAAATAATCGGAAACTTCCCAACATGCACAAGGACTTCCTTTTTCCCATTATTAGGCCTTCTATTTTTGACATGCTATTGTGCATTGCCAGCAAGCCAGTTCTGAATGGCAGTGACTCTGTGTCCAGCAGAACAAAGGTAGCCCGGTCCTTCTTCATCCTAACAATCATGGTTATTTGAACCCAGTGTTGCAGCCTCTGTGCCAATCCTTGTTATTGAGAGTCTTTCTCTGTTGTACCAACACAATGTCATTTTACACCACAATTCCATATCCTCTGTGTGTTGTTTCTGCTGAACTTTAGAATGAGATAATGACTCTCTGCTTTGGAGTGTGTGTGTGTGTGTGTGTGTGTGTGTGTGTGTGTGTGTGTAGGGAAGTAGGGAGATTGAGGCAGAGTATTGATGGATCCAAAGGGGTTCTCACAAAAGCCCTTGTTGAAAAGCCCTATAAGGAAGTTGTGAGTCGCAAATCCTTTAAAATGACCCTTGTCTGGGTACATATTGGAAGAGCTTCGTTGATCCCCCAAATTATGCATATCCTGAGTTGACAATGTTCTCCATCTGTGTATTGAACAGAATGATCACTCTAGGCCTCCTCCTGTGGCACGGTGGATCAGAATCACCTGGTGTATGTGTGACAGTGGTCTTTCCCCCTGACAGTCAGCCAAGAGGGAAACAACCCCAGCAGCCATCAGTAGAAATGGAGCAAGCAGTGGCCTTCACCACAGTGGAGCCCTACACACCTCGACAGGAGCTGGTGAACTCATGGATAGTAGATTCACTGAAAAAGCAAAATCAGTAAAATATAGAGGGGGATATGGTCTGGTTTGTTGTTGCTTTACTAAATGAGAAAGGAAAGTTAATACAAATCCATATTCACATACTTTAAAAGCAATCGAAGAATAAAGGAGAAACAAATGAAATGGTTGCATATTGCCAAAATCAAACCAAACCCACTGCGACCGAGTCAATTCCGAAATCTAGTGCTCCTGTAGGACAGAATAAAATCGCTCCTTGGGGTTCTTGAGATGGGAAATATGTAGGAGAGTAGACAGGCTCATCTTTTCCCTGGGCTGATATGTTTGGATCACCCACTTTCTGATTAGCCTTCAAATGCTTAATGCACTGCTCCCCCAGACTCCTTGTTTCACCTATGAGAAATAAGCTTGCTGGCATAGGGTTGACTCCTAAGCACAGTGACCTGTGAGGACAGAATAGAACTGTCCTTATGAGTTCCCAAGACTGTAACTCTTTCTTAGACTAGAAAGCCTCCTCTTTATCTTGCAGAGAGGCTGTTTTGCAGAGAGGTGGTTTTGAGATCTTTGTTGACCTGTGATTAGCAGCCCCCTGTATAACCCACATACCTACCAGGGCTTTTATTTTGGACATTAACAAAGTAATAATAATAATAACAACAATAACAATAATAATAGTAAAGTCTTTATCTTAGTCAAATTAAAGGAACAAGTGCAATTTCTGGTCCACCCAGCCCTTTGAGTTCTCATTCGGAGGTCATAAATTCTTTATAAGAGTCTAGAATAGTAAATACTTTAGTTAAGCATATTTCACGAAATATTTGGGTAAATTACTCAATGTCTTGGTGCCTCAGTTTCTTCACCTATGACTTGGGGATAATAAGGATTCCTATTACATAGAACCAAGAAACATGGTGACACATTGGTTGAAGTGCTCAGCTGCTAGCCCCAATGTTAGTCACTCAAACTCAGTAAGCACTCCTAAGGGAGAGGATGTAGCAGTCATCCTGCTTCCACAAAGATTATAGTCTTGACTCCTATACCATAACTGTTGGTCCAAGATGTAGGGTAAGGGGAGGAGGGAGGACCAAACCCAGTGAGGTACCTGCTGGGTGCAACACAGTAATGGAAGAAGGATGAGGGGGGTGCAGGAAATAGGGAGATAAAAGGGAGTTCAAAAGTGAAAGGATAACAGAGGGAACAGGGCACTAACTCACCGAGGAGGAGGGTACCCATCTTTTCTCCACAGCAGTTCCTACCACGAAGCACCCAACCATGAGGACAGTGTGGACACATAGAAGGATGCAAGAAAAGAGAGAGCTACAAAGCCAGATGCAATCAGAGTCAGATGGACCCCATCCTTAGAAGTGGGTGTGGCAGAGAACAAGTTGGGGGAGGGCCCAGCATCCCACACCCACAGGGACAAAGACATGAAGGGAGGAAGAGGAAGAGAGCTGGTCCAATCCCCATGCCGACACATGATGCTAGGAGGACTTCACCCCACTGGGGACCCAATGCGCCACAGAAAGGACTGGGCAAACAACAAAAGCACGAGCACACTGGCTCCCTACTGAAGCAGACAGCGACACAGGACACTTGGGGAGTCACATGGTTGGGAAGCATTGTGGACTGACACCTCCCCCCCCCCCCAAATGAATTAACTGAATCAAGAAGGGAGTACTCCTGGTCAGAGAGTCAGGAGTAAAGAATGACAGGTCTGATGAATCCTGGGGGACACGAAAGAGAGGAGGAAAAAGGGGCATGGACAAAAACATGGCCTGGGAGGTGGGGTGGAGGGAGCAACAAGTGGTCTGGAATCTATGGAAAGGAGGGTGTGGGAGGCCTGGTCGGGATTAAGCAAGGGCAATGAATCTGTGAGGAAACCCTGAAATGCCAATAAAGGTGGAACATGATGGTGGGACAGGAGGGAGATGGAAGGAAATAGAGGAAAGAGAGAGAAGGCAAAGGGTACTTGCAGAGGTCTAAACATAGGTATGTTCTTACATAGATACAATTATCTATTATAAGGAGGGAATAAATTTAAGAACATATCCATAGTTCAAATACTAGGGTAGCTAGTAGACCTTGGGCCCTCACCCAGGCGCTCCCTCAACGCAAGACACTTTGTTCTAAATATCTGGTATTCCACGAAGCTCACTGGCCCAACACAATCATAAAAGTAAAATGGGTGCATAAGCAAATATGGTGAAGAAAGCTGATGGTGCCCAGCTATCAAAGGATATATCATCTGGGGTCCTAAAAGCTTGAATATAAACAATAGGGCAATAATAATTTATAAAGTATCGAGGGTTGGTGGGGAGGGGAGAGCAGGGGAAGAGGGGAAGGGATGGAAAAGCCAATACCAGGGGCTCAAGGGAAAAGGCGGATGATTGGAGAATGATAACAGCAGTGGACCTGTGAAAGTGCTTGGCACAGTATATTTATTTATGTATTGTGAAAAACGATGTACAAGCCCACAATAAAATGATTTTTAATTAAAAAAAAGTTCCAGTCTTAGAAACCATTTGGGGCGATTATTCCTTGTCCTACCTGGTCATTGCCAGTTAGAATCAACAAGGGCTTTTTAAATTGATATCACATTAGATGGGAAAAATGTTCAAGAAAGAATAGATATAATAACAGTAGCCAGTATGCAGGGTTCATTAAATAGTATTATTCTTAACATCAATTAATATTGAGCTTCATTATCTGTCTGGCCCATTTGTTAATACATTTTTTTTAAGCCACGGAAGGATTTGGCCACAACCTTTCCTCTCCTAGAAGCCTGTCATGGCATGGAGTGGGCTTGAATTGGGCTCCTATCCACGCTTTGAAACCCCCAGCCACTCCACAGGGAAGGATGAGACTTTCTGCTTCTTGTCTGAAGGCCCCAGGGGACAATTGTACTCTGTCCCATAGTGTCAGTATGGCTTGGAATCAACTTGATGGCTGTGAATTTGGTTTTAGTTCTTAAACTGACACTCACCTTAGAAAAAGATATTGGTGACCTTGGAGGAAAGGTAAGTTTTTAAAGGAAATCTGCCAAGTTTAGGAGTTGAGCTTGGCTGTGCTGCCTTGTAGCATGGAAGGCAGCACAAACAAACCTGATGGGTGTGCCTTTTCCGTTTCATGGTCTACAAGTATGTACAACATCCTTGGGCAGGATGGTTAACTCTTTTAAAGAGGAGAAATTGGAAGCTCAAAGAGATCAAGTCCTTGTCCAATGTCACATCAGAACTCTAGGCTTCCGCCTTCTGATGCCTTTTTCTTTAAATGTTTTACTCCGCCTCTGTAACAATGCAGCCTACATCATGGGTGGTGCTCTTATTCTTGATAAGGTTATCCTTATCACACCCTCTATGACCAATTAATATTTGTCTGATATTCTTCTTCTGCCCAGACACCTAAGCTCACCACAGTGTGTATCCATCACCCTGGAATTTCTCTTCCTTGGTAAGCTCACAGATATCTATTTGAAGAGCTATTGCAGACTGCATGTAGAATCACGAAATGCAACCAAAGTCCACATCCACTTGGAGGACCTCATTATTTAAAAATTTTAATCAAGAGACTTTTTTGTATTCCTGAATTATTTTTCTTCCTTTTATCAAGAAACTAGATAATAAAGTTCTATAGCCAGTGTATTTGTTCTTGAAAAATCATTTTTAATTAGGTTCCTTGGTTTTCCTTTTAGTCATATATATTTTTGTTGAGTGATCTGCACTCATCATAAAATTTCACACAGCATAGGACTAGATAGAGTAAAAAATGAAAATTTCCCTTTGATTACTACTTACCCTCACTCTCCTCTCTGATGGAAACCACAGGTTCAGTGGTTAATTTTATGATCTATGTGCTGGACATTTACAAAGGTAAATATTGCAGTTGACTCTTGAACAATGCACATTTGAACTGTACAGGACACCTTATACCTAATATTCCACTTCCCTTCTCTACACACGCCTCTCCTACCTGTTTTAGTGAGAGAAGGTGCTTAAAATACCCCATGATATTCACCATTTCCATGTCAGCAGTTCATTACTAAACTGAATAAGAAACTACATGATATTTACACAGTGACTTTCAACTCTTTTTTTTTAAAGATCATTTTATTGGGAGCTCTTACAGCTCTTATAAAATCCATACATCAATTGCATCAAGCATACTTATACATATGTTCATCATTATTTTCTAAATATTTATGTTCTATTGACTTCCAACTCTTGAAGTCGCCAAAAGGTAACAGGGAAACCAAACCCATGTTGTCCGAGGAGTTACTGTGAACTATATGTGGGTTTTCAAGTGCACTGGAGGTCAGCACTTCTAATCCTCTTGTTGTTCAAGGTCAACTGTATTGCTATGTAAATATTTATTTGTGTATGCACACATATTTTTCCTTTAATAGGAATGCAAATTGTTTTGGAATAGGAATATTGTTTTTCTAGGTCTTGCATTTACATTTAACATACATTTTGACATATAAATACACATCTCATAACCATTAAGTTGATTTCAACTTACAGTGACCCTATAAGACAGTCAAACTGCCCCCCCATTGGGTTTTTGGGGTTGTAATTGGACCATTGCATCTTTGACCCTTTGCTCATGCCCTATCTCCTATCTCCTCTATACCAACTGATGAGTGACATCATGTGGATTAAGCCCAGCTGCTTGGGTTCACATGCTGCCTCTGCCATTAGTAGACTAACTCTCCTATATTCCCACCCTCCTTTTAACCATTGCCTGTGTCCTTGCTGAACATTCCTAGTGGGGCAAATGGTTGAGCACTACACTACAAACCATAAGTTTGACAGTTCAAATTAACCCAGTACCTCTGGAGAAAAAAGACCTGTGATCTGCTTTCATAAAGATTACAGCCCCCAAACCTTAGATGTCCTGTCACATAGATTCCATATGAGTCAAAACTTGAAGGCATCAAATAACAGTATGCTCTTACTGATGAACAGTTTGCCCTTTAAGTCAGTGGGAAACTTCCATCTAGTATTGGTGTTTACATGAGCAACTACTTTCCTAAGACACCCGGAGTTAAAATGTACTTGCATTTTAGTGTAGGCAGATTTTGCTCACAGATTTTGCCCAGCAAAGACTTCCCAATCTCAGGTGTAACATTGGAAAGTTACTCATTCCTCATGCCCTGGCCAACACGGGATAGTACCAACTCTTAATTTCTTTCCCCAATGTCATTCAAAAAATGTGTCTCTTTGTTGTTTATTGGTGTCTTATCATTTGTGGCCATTTGTAGTTCTGTTGTGAATCATCTGTTTTTATCTTTATTTATTTTTCTATTGGGTTGTTTATTTTTTTCTAATTTGCAAAAGTATTTTGTATTGTATGATTGTAATTGTTTCATATGCTGAAAGTATTTTCCCTGCTGGTCCAGTTTTAACTATGCTTGTTTTATCTTTTGCCATGTGGAAGTATTTAAATTTTATGTTAAATCTTTAAATCTTATCCTTTATGCCTTTTTGGACATTTGTCTTGCTAAGGAAGACTTTCTTCTCCTGAGGTTATGCAAATACTTTTCTAAATTTTTTTCTAATATTATTATTGTTTTGTTTTTATGTTTAGCTCTTTAATCCATCTGGAAATGATTTTTGTATATGGTGTGAGGTAGGTATCCAAGTGTATTTTTTTTAATGACTACTAGTTCATCATCTCAAAACTTCGATTACTAACCCATCATTTCATATATTAAACTTACATTTGGGTCTGCTTTTGAACTATATTGTCTTATTGATAAATTTGTCCATTCCTTATACTAATAACACAGTGTTTTCATTACTTTAATTTCATTTTTGTATCTTGTAAAGCAAATCTATCTCATTTTTCTATTTCAAGTATACTTCAACTTTATCAAACATCTATCCCTCCACATAAATTTTATAATTATCTTGTCTATTTCCACACAACATTTGTTCCATAGGTTTTAACTGAGACTGTAATGCAGTTTTAGATTAACTTGAGAGAAGAGTAAGAGATTTTACTATACTGAGCCTTTTTATGCAAAGGAATGGCATGCCTTTCCACTGTTCACATCTCTTTTTATGTTCTTCAGTATCTTGCTCTTCAGAGATGCTGTTAAGGATTTTTACACAGGACTTATAAGCATTTTGTTATGATTATACAAGCAATGTTATTTTCCATTGTATTTTGACATTGGTGATAAGAACAGTTAATTTTTGTGCTTATATCAAAATAGCTTACTTAACATACAATTGATCCTATTTTTTAATCTAATTGTCTTAAACTTTCAGGAAGTCACTTGCTATGCAAGCATTTTTTAGCTTGATATTTTTTCTCTTCAATATTTCTGCCTTATTTTTATTCCTGCTCCACTGTGTTGGCTAGGACTTGTGAATAGTGTTATAGAATATCAGTGATAGGGCTGAGCCCTGGTGGTGTAGTGGTTGTGCATGGGACTGTGGCCCACTGGGACAGAGGTTCAATTCCAGCAGTGGGGCTGGGCCTCCTACTCCCACCACCGGAGAGCAGTGATGCCAAAAAAAAAAAAAAAAAGAATATCAGTGATAGAATATACTTTCTATTTATTTTTATTTTAATCAAAATACTTAATCAAGTTTTTTTTAATTTTTTGATTACTTAATCAAGTAAATGCTGCATTGATAAAGAAAATTAACTATGGTTACCAACGAATTAACAAAAATTTTACTGGGAAGTAATTTACAAATTTTTGGAATGTTTTTAAAGGGTAATACATCTTCATTTCTTTTATTTCTTAATTCCTAAAGGGTAGATATCTTAATGTTAAAGAATTCTTGCATGTTTCCATCAAATTTTGAATTACAATTTTGACAGTATACATGTTACATGGGGTTAGCATGAGCCGGAATAAACACAATGAGCAATAACATGTTGCAGACTGAGTATAATAAACATTGACACACATTTAGGGGTTTTATTCATAGCAAAGATATTCTTATACATATCAACATCTGGTATATATTTCTATAGTACATTGTCTGCTAAGTTTGTCACCAAGGATGTTCAAGCCACAGAAAGTGGTTTAAGAATGCTTCCATCTTTATTTAGCTTTAGAACAACATAAATAGCACAGAAATCTTATTAGAACTGTGGAAGTTCTATCACTTAGATGTTGTACCTTTCTGTATCTTTGTTTCCTTTTAATCATTTTATTGTGGTGAAATATATATGTGTGTATATATGTGTATATATATGAAAGAAATCACTATTTTTACCATTGCTAAGTGTACCATTTAATGGCATTACTATTTCCTCCATATTACACAGCCATCTAAAAGTTTTTAATGTCATAAACTCAGTTCCCATTAAGCAGTAATTTCCTTTTCTTACTTCCACCCAGTATTATGGTAGCCATTAATATAATTTTGTTTTTATGCCTTTGCCTGTTTTTGATGTTTTCTACAAATGGGATCAATAGTATTTGTCCTTTTCTGTTTGACTTATTTCACCCAGCATAGTAATGATTCTAAGGTTCATCCATGTCATAGCATGTCTCAGAATTTAATTTCAATTTATTGCCGAATAAAATTCTAATAAGAAATATATATACACCATATCTTAACTACCCATTCATCTAGATGATCATGAGTTATTGATAACCTTTGACTATAGTGAATAATACTGCAAAGAATATTAGTGTTCAAATAACTGGTTGAGTCTCTGCTGCTGGGCCACATGGTAGTTCTGTATTGATATTTTTAAGGGAGTGACTTTTCCCACAATGACTGCATCATGTTATATTCTCATAGCAATAAATGATGACTGCAGTTTTCCTATACCTTCAACAATACTTGCTATTTTCCTGATCCTAGGCATCCGAGTGGGATAAAATAAATGGTCTATCATTGTGGTTTGGATGTGGAGCATCTGCCCATTGGTGTATCTTCCTGGGAGAAGTGTATATTCAAGTTTTCTTGCCATTTTTTCAGTGGGTTATTTGTCATTTTGTTCTTGAGTTGTAGGAGTTCTTATACAGTCTAGATAATAAATCCTTAGTAGACATAAGGTTACTGTAAGATTTTCTTCTATTCTGTAGGTATCACTTCTTTCTGTAGGGTATAACTTCACTTTCTTGATAAAGTGTTTTAATGCAGGAGAATTTTTAACTTGAATAAAGTCTACTGTAAACTGTTTTCTTTTCTGGCTCATGATTTTGTGCCATTAGAAGTTATGCCTTTTTAATAGATTTTTTAAATGTCAGTTGTTCTTGTAGTTCAAGTGACTTAACTTTTTAAACTTTTCTTAAACATTTGGACTTCTGTTGATGTCTAGTTAATCGTTGCATCTCTACTTTCAAATTTATTGTTGTCATAGCCTTAATATTTTAATTTTTTCTATGTTTGCCAAAGGTTTATGCAATTTTTTTAACTAATATTGTTTCCCCAAATCTTCTTAATTGTGTAGGTCAAGTCTCCTTTCCCCTTGTGCTTGTTTCTTTTGATTGCACTTTGTTTTGTTTTATGTACCAATTCCTTATTTTATCGATATCATTAACTTTTCTTACTTTCTACAAATTTGTTATATTGTTCTTTACTAGTCCATAACTCCCTCTTCAGACTCACACCATCATATTCAATGATGCGGAATGCAGGATGATCACAGACCAGTTGGCGCAAAGTCTTGTGGATCAAATTGCAGTGAACGTATATCCAGGTCTCAGCAAAGCTCCTCGGCAGAGGGAGAAAGATACAGGAAGTTCCCAGGAGCCTCCTAATGAGGAGGTTACACTCAAAAGGAGAAACTATCAGGCTGTGATCTGATTGAGAGGCCAGAGAGGCCATATTTCATGTCAACATTTCAAGTTAACATGAAATTGTGGAATTACCATCACCATTTTTATCCTGTTTATGCTTTTTCCTATTATTTTTATCATTTGTCTTTCAATTTGCAATAGCACATAGGTTTATGGCAGTTATAAGTGTGACTCTTGCAACCACTAAATATGTTATAAATCTCTTGCCCTTTATTTAATTTTGACATTCTCAATTCTTCTGAATTACATTTATATAACCAAGTATTTTTGCTTTTACTTATTGTTGTATGCTTCCATCCTCTCATTTTAAATATTTCTATTATTTTATTATAAATATTTATCTTTTTCAATATGATGTGTATGTTGACTTTTTGACCCACATTTTCTCTTACTTAAGAGGTAACATAAGGTCCCTAACCTCACTGCCATCAAGCCGGGTCTGTTCCAAATCTCTAGGACTTCAGAGGCTAGAGATCTTTACAGGAGCAGACAGTTTCATCCCTTTCCAGTAGTGTGGCAGGGGGATTTATACTGCTGATCTTGCTTCTAACAGTCTAGTGGCTGCCGACAGCAACACCAGGACTCCACTTATGGTCCTTGGATGGCACAAATGGTTTGTGCTTGACTGATTTGAACCCATCCAGCAGCACCATGGAGGAAAAGGCCCAGAGATCTGCTCTGTCATGACTACCCCTCCCTCAGAAAACACTCCGGCTGCCTTCAGTCAGAAGTGACCTACTGGCCAAAGACAAACATAACCCATCAGTAACGTCTGTCTGCAGTATTATCTAAGTTTTTGTTTCATTTTCCATTTATCATCCTCTCCTGTTTCCCATTTTGTAGTCTGTTTGGGTTAAATATTTTTGTTCTATTTCTTCATCAAAATTTCTTGGAAGCTAAATGAACATTCATCCTTCTGGAAGCAGTTTAAAAGTATAGCACGTTTATGTAAATATAAAATGTTATAATGAACACATCACCTTCTATAATCCTCATTCCAACTCATTAAAAAGATAAATTCTTTATCAGGCTCTGATTATTCACTCTATGTACTGTGATTGTAATTATCTGGAATGAAAATTCCAGAAGAATATTATTAGTAATAATATCAGCAAACATATTACATTTTATTACCAAAGAAGCAAGGGTGATTCAGATTTAATTTGTGCTTTCCAGGCTTATTTTCTCTGTATTGTGTTTATGACAAAGTCCCTGTATTTTTTGGACTCTTATTTCTCTGGTACATGCTCAATTAAGTTTTGCTCTTTTATTATCTGAGATCATGAGTAAGGTATTTTGTGAGTCCATGCTTATCCATCAAACATCTTCACTTGTCTATGCACTTGATACAGAACTATCATGAATGTAAGGGCTCAGATTGAAGTCATTTTTTTAACCAATCCCTGTTATCATTTATATCCTGAAAATCCCATGTTGGTTAAATCAAAATCAATTTCTTATTCTAGAAACAAGATTACTCATCTCCTATCAAGTCACTCTTTCTTTAGTGTTTGTTCTTATTTCCCCAAGTTGCCCAACATAGATGTGATTACTTCATCAGAATATTTATAGAAACCTTTTCCCATCAGATTTTTGTAACTACCAATCATATGTATTGTCCCAAACTTCCAACTTTTGATGTTTTGTGTATTAGTGATAAATTTTTTCCTATACTAAGATGTGGTGCATTATCTTCCATTTATGATACTTCTGGTGAGGCTGTCAAGAGAGCTGCATTTCTCTAACGTCTCTCATAGTAAAGGAGTGTCTGCCTTCTTCGTCAGTCTCACTTGCCCTTGGATTTCTGATCAGTCATAACACTGATGGTGTCCTTGGGCTATTTGTAAAGGTTCTCATTAATGATCTTTGAAATCTTACCAAGAGTGGTTATGGATTCTCTTGTGGTCTACTTGAATTCTTATTAGCACAAGATTCCTTGTGCTTTGGCTTATTAGCACATGGCCTCTTCACCCGACACCTGATCTGACTTGAGTCCTAAGTCATGGGGAAGAATTCAGGATTGTGAAACTATAGTTCTACAAGTTAAGTGCACATGGGGTCTATTAATCCTCAGTTGCCTTGGCCCAGGATTCTAACCTGGTGTCTTCAATTACTCTGACGCTAATGTCTTCGCTCAGGGATTCTGCTGGCTGTGCTCTGGACTTCTTTTCAAGGTTAGGCTTGGCTATCATGGTAGATTCTGAAAACATGCCTTATATTCATTTTGTAAGGCTGATAATGAAACTTGCCACAAACTAAGTGGCTCAAATCAGCAGAAATATATTTTCTCATAGTTCTGGAAGCCAGAAATTAAAAATCAAATTGTTTGCAGGGCCATGACTCTTCTGAAGACTCTCAGGAATATTTCTCTCATGCTTCTTCCCTACTTCTGCAGATGCTAGCGATGCTGAGCTTTCCTTGATGTGTCGCTTCAATTTCTGCATCCGTCTTTATGGGACTCTGCCTTCTTTCTGTATCTGTGTTCCCAAACTGTCCTCTTCTTAGAAGAACATATTTCAGGGAGTAAGGGACCACCTTAATTCTTTATGATATTAGCTTTCTTTTACAAATCTGAAATGCCTTCTTAGAATCATAGTTTTTTTCTAGCTGAAAGACTACTAGTGATTGACCCTTATGCTTAGAATTTATTATCTCACTGCTCAGGAAATTAGAAGCCTCAATTCAGGGGTACTGGCTGTATGGAAGGCTCACTCTGCTCTGGGAGAGAATCCTTGGAGATCTCCACAGGGCATTTATCTCTCCTCTATTTGCTTGTGTTTCATTGTTTTTTCTGTGTTTATACTGCTCCTTTTATTGTCAGAAGTGAGAGGTTAAGGGCTCATCCTACACTTCAGTGTTCTCAATATAACAAAGAAACCCCCACTCCTGAATAGTATTACATCTAAAGGTCTTGTCATCAAGATCCCAATATATTTTAGAAGGCATCATTCAGTCCATAATACCCTATGTCTAGATAAGTCTTGTGCCTGAAACTTATACATGTCATCTTATTCATAGTGGGTTAGATATAACTTTCATATTTATAAGTTTCGGGTACTTTCTGAGGGAGACAATTCAGTCCCCTGTGCACCTTGATATTTTCCTTCATACTTAGCACCAAGGGACCATCTGCTTTATCTGCTACACTAGCTGCCTCCAACCTGTAAGTTCTGGATGCCGGTGTCTCCACTCCCCCTCTGATACAAATTGCATAAAGTTGTGGCTATGTTAAACTAAAGTGCACCTAGTGTGGTGCAATGGCTGAGTACTCTGCTGCTATCTGGAAAGTCAACTGTTCAAAACTACCAGGCACTTGGCTAGGGGGAAGAAAAGCCCTAGAAAGCTTTTCCCATTTAAGCTCCAAAAACCAAACTCATTGCTATCAAGTAGATGCCAACCTATTGCAACCCTATTGGACAGAGTGGAACTGTCCCTCTGAGTTTCTGAGTCTATAGCCCTTTGCAGGAGTAAAACATCCCATCTTCCCCTCTGAAGCAGGTGGTTCAAACGGCCACCCTTAGAGTTAGTAGTTCCACGTGTATCCACTACACCACCAGGACTCCTTCCTACAGACTGTGGTCTAGAAAACCCTATTCTATAGCATCACTCTTCATCAGAATTGACTTGACAGTACACACAAACAATAGCTGAGTTCATCACCACAAGAAGTCTGATAGACAGCACTGGTTCTCGCAGTCTAGTTACTCTGCATACCTCTGTCTTCCCCGTTAGGTCGGAGGACATACCATGCTCCCCATCCGTTGGATGCCCCCAGAGAGCATCATGTATCGGAAGTTCACTACAGAGAGTGATGTGTGGAGCTTCGGAGTGATCCTCTGGGAGATCTTCACCTACGGAAAGCAGCCATGGTTCCAGCTCTCAAACACAGAGGTAACGAAAGGAACGAGTGGAACACTCCATCTGTGTTTGTTTGCTTGTTGACTGGGTTTTACAAGTTGTATTGTTTTGCCTGTGGTTAAATATATATAACAGTGTGTGCCATTTCAACCATTTTTTATGTTTTCAACATTTCAACATAGATTTTTAAAAACTCTATAATATCTCAGTGTTCAGAAGTTCAGTGGAGCTTGACCACATTTCCCAAAGTAACTGAAAACATTCAGGGATATTAGTTACATTCACCTCCATGTGCAAACATCACCACCATCCATTCTCAATATATTTTTTTGGTAAACATCAGAAACTCAGTGCACCTCAAGCACTGGGAAGCTCCTATCAATGGGAAACTTGATTTGGAAAAGGCTATTGGGAGGTACAAGTTGGGCACAGTCTCCAAGATATTACATGGGGTTTCACCCAGCAGACTGAATATAGGAGTTAGCAGAGAAGTTACAGGGAATCATTTGTTCAATAGAAAAAAAATCATTATAGGAGACAAAGCATAAGTATAAACCCCCAAAGCATACATTAAATGTCTAAAATGGAACGTGAATCCATTGACCTGATGGTGATGAGTTTGGTTTCATGAGCATACTAATCAATGTTTCAATCAGAGAGACTATGAAAGCAAAGAGAAATGATGAGTTTCCCAGTTGTGCCATCTTGTAGAAATAACCTGGGTGCTCGAGGCTTTCAGCCTGCCAGAACCAAAGAGTGACTGGTAAATTAGGAAGGCAGCTTTTAGATTATTGATGGAGCAGTGTATGGAGTTCCATTAAAAATGAAACTGTATAATAATAATAATACATTAAAAAGTGAAATAAATTTAAATGTTTTATCATTTGAATTTATAACAACAACAATAATTTTTAATAGTAGCTAACATTTACTGCCAGGCATTTTAAAAGCATTTTCACTTTGTTAACTCATTTATTTTCATACACACTAAGATGACTTGTGAAATTCCACACAAATCGAGAGGAGCTCGTTGGGTTCTTGCAGTGGACTGGCCAGTGTCTGAAAGGGGCAAGCCTCCAGGCCGGGAGCCAGTGTGGTGGTGGATCAGCCCATCGCCCTGGGCTTCCAAAGTCTGGAGATAGGCTTCAGTCCAAAGGCTGTAAACAGCAAGGGAGCAGGTTTCCTAACACAGCAGACGTTCAAGAAGCTACAACATGGTCTCTTGTTTTCTGGAGAAAACATAAGCAGATGAACATTCAAGTGTTGGAGTTTTAACTAAATATTCAAGAAAAGTCTCTCTTACCTTAGAGGTCGCGTTCATCTTTGCCCCTATGCCCTGACTGCTTACTGAAGTGAAGCTCAGTGTCTGAAGGCATTTCTTTCAATCCTCAGTAACCCAATGTGCAGACGCTCAGTGGGGGCTTGACCACATTTTCCAAAGTTGCTGAATCTATTTTAACAACCTTTGTTAAAAATATAAGAGCTTATGTCACAGACCACTCGTATGGTACTTACCAAAGTCACCAAACAGAATGGACACTGTTATGCTGAGGACTTAGATTGCTGGTAAACCCACGCATATTGAACTATGTATACATGCACATGTTTGAGGGGTATTTAAAACATTTATGGAAAAACACAATTAAGAGAATAGAATTTTTGGACTCTTTGAAACCACCTCATTTTTATAGACTAACACTAGATACTCTTGGCAGAAATTTGTCCTGGACATACAAACTTACTCAGAGCAGCTGACAAGGTGTTTGTGGGCTCTTCTAAAACAGTTTGGCGAACTGCTGTTCCCAGGCATCTCTTCCATGCTACCTACCTGGGAGCCCCCCTACTGGCAGCTACTGGTAATAGGCTTATTTATGTAAATTGACACACAGAGTAGTTCCTTATTTGGAGAAACACTATGAAGTAAGGGCTTTTGTACTTAGTTTCAGCAACTACAACTCCAATTTGAGTTGAATCTCTTTTCATGGAGATGAAGCTAATGGAGAGTAGAAATGGAGCTCTAATATGGATAGGGAAATATGAGAAAATGGAGACATATCAGTCTGGTAAGGAAATGAGCCTAACACTCCCTCCACAATAGTCTGAGCATGACCAGGAAGGGGCTGGCACGGTGACAATTTGAGCAGATCTCCCAGGGTCAGAGTGGCATGGAATAGTACCCTAGGTACACAGTTCTCAACCTGTGGGTCGCAACCCCTATGGGAGTCAAATGACCCCTTCATAGGGGTCGCCTGAATCATAACAGAAACCAAATTACAGTTATGAAGTAGCAATGAAAGTAATTTTATAGTTGGGGGGGGGGTTCATCACAGCATGAGGAACTGTATTAAAAGGTGGTGACATTTGGAAGGTTGAGAACCACTACCCTAGACAAAGCACTCTTGAGAGTAGCTTAAGATGATCCAAAAGAACCGAGGCACTTTTCTTGCCCCAATAAGCACAGACTAATGGGGGCAGAAAGTCGAAAGCATACTTGTTCAGCTTCTGAATGAGACTGTTAGGCATATCTTCAAGTTTTCGTCATCACAACCAATTTTCAAATGAGGAAAGTAAAGTCCAGGTTAAAGTTATGCAGTGGGAGAGCTAGGGAAATGTGAAATGTTAAAACTAACCTGAAAATTGGATGTTAAAATCTTGAAAATGCACATATTCATTGTCAGCTAAGAAGTATCTTTAGTGATTAAAAATGATCTGCAGATACAGGTTGTGTCCTAAAGTGGCCAGTTGGGGTTGGTTCCGTCATGTTTTGTTTTCTTGATGTGCATCCTTATTGCCTTCCCTTCAATGTATCAAACCATACAGACTTTTTTGTTGGTCCTACAACACTATCAGAGGTGGTCAAGGCATATATTTTATCTTTATTGTACAGACGAGGAGTCTAAGAATCTGAGAGGTTAATTGATTTGCACCCAGTTAGCTAGTGTTAAACCAAACAGCTCTAGCGTTCAGAGGGACATTAAGTTAGAGGATACAAGGTTTAGTTCCAAAAACAGGAGATGACAAGACTCTGAGAAAGGATGCTGAATTATGACTTAGAGGTGAGTGTATCCTTGTGTGAAGAGGCTGAAACTGAGCAAGGCACTTCCCAGGAAGTTGGAACCAAGCATAGATGGCATGAAGGTATCCAAACAATGGTCCTGAGCTCTGACCTTTGAGAGTCAGACAGGTTCTTGAAACACAGCGATATAACCCAGAAGTCACCCCCACCACTAAAGGGAAAAAAATGGAATGTAGCTGGGACATTCAGATGAGGCACACAATCAGCGAGAAAGAGTGAAGCAAAAAGAAGAGTTTGTATTGGGAGTCAAATAGAGTGAAAGTCAGGAAAGCCTGGCTTGGCCCAAGGGGTGGAGTGTAAAACACAGCACTGGGCTTGACCAGCCAGTCCTAATCATTGTTCTTGAAAACCAGGCACAGGACAGATAAGGAAACTCAATGCTGTCTCCTCACCAGTGTCTGTGGGTCTCTTGACTGCAGTGAAGTTCACAAATGAAGCTGTTGCCTCTTGTTGAATAAAGTGCCATTAATCTGTAGAACTTATCCTGGGTCATAAAGAGCTGATGCACACCATCTTTCATGGGTAAGGTGACCAGATATCCCACTTTTTAATAACTTGTCCTGTGTCCTGAGGTGTTTTCAAATTAAATAAATATATCACAATACTATTTTTGCATTCTATGAATATTTTTTCTATGAATATTTTTGTTGCTCAATATAGACCAAATTTTTAATCAAGAAACTCCTCTCCTCCCAGTCAATGGTATCCCGCTTAAAATCTCGTCTTATCATGGGGCACATCAGAAGGATTTGATGGGGCAATCCCACTAAGTGAACTTGGCTATATGTTACTTCAAGGTCACCTGTAGCAGATTTAAAGAAATGGCATGTTGTCTTGGTCTTTGAACTGCTGAAGTGTGAGAAGAAACAGATACTTGCTTTCTCATGGTGGATTTTTGGTTCAGATCTCTTACTTTGAGGGTGTTCAATGGATGATTACCAAGGACTACCATATATTTACTATTTTAATGCCCTCTTTGCTTTCTTATGGTATGCATTACCTAGTAAGCATAGTTCTGCCTTTGTGAGTTAGTGTTATTGAACATGTGGCCTTATAACCAAACCCCACTGGGTAATAAGTGTCTAGTCACTTAAGAGTTTAATCAGTACAAGTCAACAACTCACGTATCATGTTCTGAAGTCAGAACATGTATAATTTCCTTTTGTCAAGAATGTTTTAAATTCTACACTATTGGCTAAATTAATGATATTATTAAGGTAATCATATTGTGAGTCAGGGGTTTAATTTATAATGTTCTCTAAAAATCACAATCATGTCTGTAAAGTGAACTAGAGAGGTGTCTAATTGAGTGAGCACTCGGCTTGCAGCAACCATAGAGAGGTGTTTAAACCATGGGACAAGATATATGAGTGGATTTTATTTAGTCTTACAGGTAACTCTAGCCCCCATCTAAGAATCTGAGTGGGTACTTAAAAAAAAAGGAAAACAAGCTCCACTGGGCTTTCATAGTACACATTTTCTCACTAGGCAAGCCTCAAGCAACGCACTCTGAGTTAGTGCACTCAGTCGCATCAGCAAGAAGATTCCTTCTGGTCACAGTGGATTTTTTCATAAAAGCAGTGTCTCTCAAACCTAGTTTTTGTGATGGCCAATTTCAGAGAACAGCATACGGCTGTGAAATTTTGTTTCCTGCTTCAGAAAAATGCTGCAGAAACTGTTGTGATGTTGAACACAGTTTATAAGAACAGCACTATGGGAAAAACTCAAGTGTATGTGTGAGTTTATAATTTCAAAACAGGTGAAATATCATTTGATGACAAACCATTCTGGATTTCTGACAACTTACTGAAAAGATTAAAATGTCAACTAGTAGTGTATTTGGAGTTCGTCCCACCAGGTCATACTATTAATCAAGTTAACTACTTAGAGGTTCTGAAAAGATTGTGTAACAATGTACTACAACAACAACAACAACAAAGGCCTGATTTGTGGCATACAAGGGACTGATTTTGCCACCATAAAAATGTACCTGTTCACACAGCCATCTTAATGTTCCGGGGTTTTTTTTGGGGGGGGGGGGGGAGGCGTGGAGGAGAAGAAAAAGGATGATTTTCTCACCCCAAACACCTTATTTTCCTGGCCTTGCTCCGTGCAACTTCATTTTGTTTCTAAGATTGACGAGGGACATGAAAGTACAGGAATTTGACAATATAGAAGCACGAAAAAAAAATGAGGGATCTACTGTCAGCCATTCAAACAGATGAATTTGAAAAATGCTTCCAAGAATGAAATTGCAGATTTGACAAATGTATTAAGTGTAATGGAGAGTACCTTGTAAGTGATAAGGCTGTGTTATATATATATATATATATATATATATATATATATGGCTTTTAAGGAGAAAAAAGTCCAGGTTTCTTTGGGTGCTCCTCATAATTACTTATTACATAGCCCTGCTTATGGTATCTGCCTTCCTGAAGAGGTCACTGATGGTATGAGGCTATAGAAAACATAGCAAAGAGATCTGAAAGAATAGTGTATGGGGTCTTAAAGCCTGAAAATAAGTAGCCACTTAAGTGAGGTATCAACCAAATCCACATGGAAGAAACACACCAGCATGCATGATCCAAGCATTGCAAATAATAAATTCCAAATTATAAGGAGGGAAAGGTATAAGAACTTAAATTCTGGACATCTGTTTTACAGAAGCTGTGAATGGCAAGGAAAGTCCCAAATCCATTTGCAAGGTCCTCACGGGGATTAGGGCCCTGGTGAATTCCCTCAGACCATAGTCTGAGCCAGACAGTGTCTCGTGCTTCCAGGGAGGAATAGAGGAGTTCCCAGAATCCTCAGGAGAAGGCTCTGCCCACACAGAGGCCTCATTGGCTATGACTATTGACAGGCTAGACTCTACCCCGTTATGCTTAACTTTTTCAAATTGACAATTATCTGAATCTCACACCTTCCTATTAGAAAGCATAATAAAATCCAATGTGGCAAATGTAATTAGATAAAATATATCATCTTACTATTTTATTTTCCTTTGGACCCAGGATAAAGTTGGTTGCTGTTTTTCTGTATTTTTTTTTTTGCTTTTGTGTGTGTGTTTGTTTACTCTGTATTGGTGTTTTAAAAAATAATTTTCTACATATGAATCCAAGATAGCTAAATATACAGAGACAGGATCTGTGGTGTAGCGAGTTTCAATCTGCAAGGTCAGCAGTTCAAAACCACCACCCCTCACTGAGGGAGAAAGACAGGACTTTCTAGTCCCATAAACAGTCACAGCCTTGGAAACTCACAGATGCTCTTAGACCTTTCTCCCACAGGGCTCCTAGGAGTCTGAATCTGCTTGATGGCAGTGAGTGTGGTTTTAGAGGAGCTTTGCAGGAAAAGTTGGAGGGAAATGGGGTCTAACAACAATGAGAAGAAAATGTTTGAAAATTAATTTTGGGGTGATGATTACCCAATGCTCTTAATTTGATTGCATGACTAAATTGTATGATATGAAAATTATATGTCAATATTCATAAAACTGTTTTTCAAAAAGAGCCCTGGAGGCAAGTCTGATCTGGGCGTAATGCTGTTCCCTCGCATCCTTTTTCAGGTCATCGAGTGTATTACCCAAGGTCGTGTTTTGGAGAGGCCCCGAGTCTGCCCCAAGGAAGTTTATGATGTCATGCTGGGCTGCTGGCAGAGGGAACCACAGCAGCGACTAAACATCAAAGAGATCTATAAAATCCTCCACGCTTTGGGGAAGGCCACCCCAATCTACCTGGACATCCTTGGCTAGTGGTGGCCAGTGGTCAAGGATTCCTCCTCCGTTGCCTCCGCTCTCCTTGCCTCACATCTCCCCCTGCCACCTCACCAATTCTTCCTTCCATCCTTGACTGAGCAAACATCTTCATATAAACTCAAGTGCCTGCTACACATACAACACTGAAAAAGAAAAAAATTAAAACCTAAAAAGAAAGAAAACCCCTGTAAGGCAGTTTGTCATATATATATATATGCATGTATATGCATATATGTATATACATATATATTTATATATCTATTATCTATAGCTACAGAAAGATATTTCTTCACCAAGACAGAGAGAAACTGCTGATACAGTAAACCATGAGACTTTCCTCAACAACTCAGAAAATCTTAAATACTATTCGTGCAAACGAGGAGGCCCTTTGGCCTCAGCTGTGGCACCTGCTCCTTCGGCTCTGGCTCCTGGGAGCAGAAGCCTTCGAGGACGCAGAAAGACAATCTTCCTGTGGGATGAGCTGGGGTGGGCTGCCCAGCATCGCAGCTCATTCCTGAGACCTGCCGGAGCTCTGCGCAGGCGCAGTCGGAGTCCACCGCGCTCAGCTCGGAAATGACGCCGCACCAGGGCCCTCCCACTCTCTGTCCATGGCCCCACGCCTTCCTTCTACTTCAAGACAATTTTCTAATGTGTCTGTTCTTAAAAGTATAGACTTGATGCTTTTGAGAAGACAGTGATGGCGCCTACGGGTAAACACTGAACAAGTGGCAACAAAACAAACCGTGACACAGTGCACCTACAGAAGGGTCGGCCACGCTCAAGTTCCACGCTCACGGCGCAAGGAACGCACCATCTATCCTCTGACAAGAACTAGATTTGGGGGATTAAAAAAAACACGTTAAAAAAAAAAGTTGGAACCTGAACCCTGACAAGGCACTGCCACTGTCTTTCCATCCTTGGAAAGCCACCTCCCTTCTACCCACCCCCTGGCCCTTCCCAGTTTTAGCCCCCTGAGTAGTTGTGAAAGGAGCCTGGGTGGCCCTTGCCCGTGGCACTCCTGCTGCTAAGGGAAAGGTGGTGCTTGAAACTCATCGGCTGGGGGGAAGGGAGGGGGGTGGGGGGTGGAGATGAGGCCATCTGCTTCCTTAAAGAGTGCCAGGCTTGAAGGCGCTAGAGACAGCCGCACTCTGTCCTTCAGGCACCCTCTGCGTCGGAGCCCACCCAGGCAGTGGGTCTGAGCTGGGTTTGCCTTGTCCTGTGACTGGACACAGCAGGCTTTAGAGTTTCAACCGGAGGAGACGAAGTTTCTTGAGGGTCATGATGTCCTCTTCATTTTTCACCGGCTCCCCTTCCGGAGAGCCCATTTGTTGAGTCTCTCCCAATCCACCAAGTAAACCCCACCACTGCTGGGGAAGAGAGACAGACTGAGCTAGAGGCTTGGGCAGTGGCTCCTTCCAGGAAGCCAGGCAACCGACTGGGGTGGGCAGGAGCCAGCAGAGGAGAATCTCTTTGGCACCTGCGCTTGGTCCCTTGGCATTCTCCTCACGATTTCTGCCCTGGAAAGATTGATGCATCTGCCTTTGAGCTGTTGTGAAAACGCAGGGGCTGAGGGATCACTTTCCTGGGCGGGGTGGGCGGGGGGGGGGGGGGGGGGGAAGGGGAGGGGCTGAGTATCTCTGGCAGGTATCCAATGAGTGTCCATTGCCACAGGCTTGGCATCTTAATGAAGATGAGCCCTGACCAGGGAGGGGGAATAAAACATCTGGGTTCCCTCTGCCCCAGCACCAGAGAAATGACTGCCTTCCTGTTGCTCCGCTGCCAAGGACAGCAGAAGGGTCAGATCTCCCGGTCTCTCTGTCTCTCTGATACATGACGCGAAATGCCCCCTGGAAACCAGCCTCCTGGCCTCTTCTAGCCTTCTTGGTGGGAGGAGAGTAAGCCGCCTCCCCCTCCAGCCCCCAAACCATCCAGGCCCTCCTCCTCACCCCAGACTGCCTTTGGGGAAGTGGAGACTCTGACCTGACCCCATTTCTGCCTGATTACGGGAGTGCTGGCAGCCTGGGAGCCCTAACCAGCTGGAGGCACGTGAAGTGCAGATATCCCTGTGTGGGGTTTCAGGACTGAACTATGTGTATGTAGTTTTACTTTCTTTTTTGGACCAACAAATGTTTTTACTCAAATAGAAAAGAGCTGTGCTCAGATTGTAGGCCATGGGTGGGGTTCAGGGATTAGCGAGGCTGCTCAGCTGGACTGGGAAGGTTGGGAGACAAGCTGGGAGTCAGAGAGGAACTATCACTGTGCTGTACTCTGACCCCCTGGGGTTTCAGAGGAAAGCTCTCTGGGCCACTGCATCAGGAGAACCCTGTACTATCCCAGGGTAATTACCCTTTTGTCTTTTCACCTAGAAGTCCTTGCTCTGCTCTGGGGATGGAAACATACAATCTGGTTTGAACTGGGTATCTAAGAGAAAGGCATCGAGGAAGGAAGAACTGGGATGGGGGTATCTTCTGATCAGAGGTGAGGTTCAAAGGGTCCTGTTCATGCCTCTGTCCCCAGACAGATACTGTGATTTCTCTCTTCTTAGCTGTGCGTTTTTAGAACCTGACACTCATGATGACCTGGGGAGAAAGGGGAGTAGAGAGGAGATGAAAACTGTTGTGACCACTGGACATGAGGAATGTGCTAGGTTTTCCAATGGGGCCTTTGGGTCTCCATGGACTGATGCAAGAATAAGAACTGAAATTGTCAGGGTTCCTTATCTTAGTCTCATAAGTTGGCACAGGTCTCTGTGTTGTTCTTGTGGTCATATCTTCATTGTGCTCATTCTAAGAAGCTCCCGATGGAAGGAGGCAAGAAAGGGTAGCTTGTGTAGATTCTTCTTTAAGGCAAGAAAGGGTAGTCTCTGTGTAGATTCTACTTTGCATGTGCTCCTATTAAGTTGTGCAGGTAAGAAAAGGAAACAACATGTCTGGGGAGTAAAAGGGGCAGAAAAGAGAACTGTGACAATTGATGGGGACCTGAGTGTCCTGGAGGTGCTGGGACAGCAGTGAGTTGTTGCTTTCATCCCTGACCAGGACTGACAAGACTCATCCCACTGCGATGCACTTCCCTCATCTACAAAACAAGGGACCTATTTGCTTTTTTTCCAAACCTTCTCTTGATATCACCCTTAGGTTCTAATAGAAGCAAGTCACTCCAGAACACCCAGACGAGTCCCCCTCTTGTCTGGAACAGCTTAGAAGTAGTTGGCTTTGAGTACTCATTAGGCTCCAGGTTGGGCACTGCCCTCCTCCTTCATTTTATGTCATAGCAACTCGGACCCTTAAGTATCTGAAACTACTATTGGCCCAGAAGTCAAGTTTGATCTCTTTTGCCTTTCTAGCCTTTCCACACACTGATAAAACACTGGTGAAGTTGTATTTATGTTTACAATTCTAATATAATTAAGTCTTGATTTAACACCCCTTCTGCCAGTATGACCACCCAAGTCCCTCCATATCAAATCTGCTTTTTAGAGACTAGACCAGAACCTTTGTGAACCTACATGCAAGCAAGCTCCTGTGTGAATGTTAGGGATTGCTTTGGGCATACAGGCTTATCTCCCTGACCAAACTGTCAGGGACCTGCTTGGGGGGGTGGGTAGGGGGGGGCGTTGCTTGGAGTAGAATACCACAGCCAAGGGCTTTTCCAATTTGTCTTTGTTTTGCCTGTGCACCAAATGTTCCCCTGCAATTCTTTCTTTGAACTGTGACCTCTGGCTGGGGTCATCATCTCTGCTCTAATCAACATACAAAAGATTTGGTGCCTCCTCCACTCAGTAGATCTTGCACTAATTATCTGTGGAGAGACTTCCCACTGGAGGCCAAGAAATTTTGGTCATCCAAATTCAAGCTGATTGAACATGACAGTTCCTTTCTAGGGACACTTATTTTGCGGAATACACTCGTGCAAATATCTTTGGTGCTAAATCCCATGGAACCCCAATAACAGAGGAGCTGACCTCCAATTTCTGTGGTTCATGGGACTCCATTTGAAAGTGAAAACAAATCAGTCACTCCAGGAGGGAAAGTTACTGAGATGGGGGGTAGGAGTGTGTGGAATGGTGAAGAGACCATTGAGCTTTCTTTTGTTCTTAATTACCCATGTGACCTTGGCTATGTCAGCTCATTTCTCAGCTTATCTTAACTGCCATCTGAAATATTTAAGAAGTTGGTAAAGATGTTTCAAAAGGATCTTGCAGTTCAAAAAAAAAAGCTACAGCTATATTCTGCCCCCCCAATTTATTAGAAATAAAAGTTAAAATGAAATGTAAAATAGGTAAGGAAGAAAGTTATTAGTGCCAAGGATCTAATTATAGAAGACAAGGAAGTATAGAAAGTTCAATTTACTGGTAGGATTAAGGGATGAGGAATATTGTTGAGGGACTCACTCAGGTGAGTCAGGGATCTGGTTTTCAAATTCAGCCTGTTCCCATGGCTGACTTTCACCAAATAATCCTACTGCATTAGCCATCCTTCCCCTTCCCCTATCACCTCCAAACATGTTCAGAGTACAAAGGGAAAGACCTGGCTATTTTTCATGCAGGCTATGGATGACCTGAATGTCTCAAAACCAAGAGATTCTTACCTTTCACAGACAAGTTGAAGGGGTTAGGGTTTTGAAGGCAGAATCCTGGGTGGTGCACATAGGTAAGGTAACTGCTAACCAAACGAGTGGCAGTGAACACCCTTCCAAAGGTCACAGGCATGAAAACACTGTGGAATGCTTGTCTATTGCATGCACATGAAGTCATTAGGAGTCAGAATTAAAGGCAACTGGTTTGGTTTATTTCTTTAAAGATGTTGAAGTATTTTCCATTGCAGGCTATGATTCTCTTCAGAAATGGTTTCCCTGATCACCCTCTTCAAAATAAACAGCAGCTGTAGTGTCCTGATCTCAAAGGCTAAGTTTTTATAGTGGGCAATGATGACATTTGGATTCTTGCCCAGAGTCTGGAGCATAGAATTTTCTGTAGAGAATTGCTGAATCAACCCATGGGCCAGCAATCCAGAGAGAGGCCTTCAAATGCCCCTGAGATATCTACTGTCAGCTTGGGTTTGGGGCCAACCGGCTGGAACAGACAATGGAATCAGCCTTTCTGAGAATGTTTCCTAAGGTAGCATGAAACCTGGCACCTGTGGCTTTGGGTTTGAGTGCTCTAGCCACTATATTTTTGTTCCCTGGAACTCCATCTTTTTCTTTGATACCAAATAAACTAGTTCAGGAAATATTTGATTGGTTTGAATGAGTTAGTCCAAGTTTTGGTATAATTATGAAGACATCAGTACAGGCTTCTGAAAGTACTTGAAGTTCCTTGGCATCACTGAAAATGCACCTCGAAGAAAAAGTGTAGGCATATGAACATTCTATACTTATATTCATATCTCTATATCTCATGGTCATGACTTCAGTCGAGGCCAGCTTGGAGTCGGAGCATTGCTATAGTAATTCTTGGGGGGTTTGTTATTGTTGTTGTTTTGAGACTTGAATCTCTTGGAGATGGGGAATTCCAAGATGGACTAACTCACGGATTAAGAAAGACATGATGAGAAATCTGCCCTCCAGGAACATGTGGTGCGCTCTGAATGAAGTGATGTTGATGCCAACACTCTGAGTGTCTGAAAATCACTCTTCTTTGCTGGCAGATCAGCTTTCTATTGCGTGTCACCCCACCAGAACTGTTTCTATCACATCTGGTTTGGGGATTGGTTTTGGATTCTCCAGGAGCATAGATAAACCTCCACCTGAGAGGGCGGGGGGTGGGGGGGCGGGGGGGAGAGAGAGAGAGAGAGAGAGAGAGAGAGAGAGAGAGAGAGAGAGAGAGAGAATAGCTACTCTTTCTGAAATGCTTCAATGACAGCGATGAGGAATGTTTATGTCACGGCTTTGGGTAGAAGATCTTTCACTTTGAGTGTGGCTGCTTTACCCTACAATCTGAATCTTGGTTTCTGACCTTGTGTTTGTCTTGTGCATTCTTCCCAAACATGTTCTACAACACACCCTATTCCCGACAAGTCTCAGTGTGACAATATAAACCCTTTCACATCTCGGAGGAAATCCGGGGTGATTGGGGCCACCTACAGAGTTATTGAAATTGGAATTATTGGAGTTATTGCAATTGTTGATTGAAGTTAGAGCACCAGCTCTGCCTCTCGTTTTGCTGACGTTGAAAACTGCACCTCATGTACAGAGCTCATGTAATCAGGAGGGAGCGGTGCCAGGAGAAGTGCATCCGTTTTGGTACAGAAGGGGTCTGTGAAAAGAAGGCCCCAGGTGAAAGGGATTGAACCCATGGCTGCAAAAACAGGCTCGAGTCCAGCGATGCAGGGGAGGATGGCGTAGGAGCGGCCATGGTTCACGCTGTGGGGCACAGGATCCCGCAGCCGGCCAGCACCTGATGACAACAACCAAATGCCACATTTAGACCAAGACCTGGTAAGGGATTTGCCCTACATGAGTGATCTGGGTCCTCTCTCTTCCATTAGAGAGTTAGGAAGAAACTTCCTAACAAGTTTCTTCAAAACCAAGTTCCATGTTAATTTGTATGCCAAAGCCATGATCCTACTCATGGCCAACAAAACTAGATGTTTGTAATGGAAGCTGTACAAAGGTAATGGAACTGAGCAAATTTCTACTGAACATCTCTTTTGAGAAAGCACCTGGCTTCTCTAGCCTTTCTGTTCAGTTTAAGATCTTAGGAGTTTTGTTTCTTATGCTAGGCAATGAGGTATTTTGATGCTCTTCCTATGGGTCCAAAGTTAGCTTCAGAGGCCCCTGCATTCTTTGAATGTAGCATCCTTAAAGACTCATCTAAATCTGGAAGTTATTTCTGAATTTAGGAAGGATGCACAGGGATGATACACAAACTGACTGGATAATATGGTAACTACCCATCATGCATAGCTTCATTCAGTAGTGGGGCATATGCAAATAGATTCACTGTCTCCGCCCCCCCACCCCTTCCTTCTTAGAGATCTGCTCTGTGCCTGCTCCCTGTAAGAGCTGCCTGCCATTTAGCAGATGCCTGCAAGCCCACCTGTGGAGTGAGTAAACAAACCTGCTCCAGGTGATTTGATTTCAGCTGTCCTCCGTAAAGGAGTTGTTTTCATTTTTCTTCTTTTTCCTTTTGGCATCCAGTTCCTCTTATCCAGCGCCCATGGGTCTGACAATCCAACTTCTCAAGCTTCATGGAAGTCTTAATACGAGGTGAATTCCAGGTCCATAAACAGTTTGGACTTCAAACAGTGAGAAAATTGGCGCTGAATGATTCGCCACACAAAGCAGCAAACTTTCATTTCCTGCAGGCAGGATGGAATTGACTGTTCTATTAAGACTTCTGAAGGAGCCCTGCCCTGGAGTAATTTCAGTGCTGTCAGACAGTGTTGACATCTAGATTAACCTCTGTGCAGTGGATTTCACTGTACGGCTCATTGAGATGCGAGTCGTGAATCTCTGTCAATCCTTTTGGGAACCCTTGGAGACACACCTCAGCGTCTCCCTCCCCCCCCCACTGATCTCTGTGCCCAGTAACTCTTAGTTTTCAGGACCAAAGGGGCTGTGGCTGCAGATGGGGATTGGACCTCCTTCTCACCACAGTGCGGGCCAGGTTTTCTGCTTGGTCAGAGTGACAGTGGTTGTCTCTCTACTGGTCTTTGCTGAGGGGGCTGCAAATCAAGTCATGAACACAGTCACTCTGCTGG
This sequence comes from Nesogale talazaci, assembly GCA_004026705.1. Lineage (NCBI taxonomy): Eukaryota > Metazoa > Chordata > Mammalia > Afrosoricida > Tenrecidae > Nesogale > Nesogale talazaci. The sequence goes on along the minus strand of PVJH01008183.1, from coordinate 57,064 downwards.
TGACAAACAGCGTTGCAGTGTATCTGGATGCTGCACAAAAATAAAACCACTCATAGAGAATTGTTTGGTACCTGAGTCCATGAGCCCTGCTGGGGGCTCTCAGCTCACCCATGCTTGAAGCACAAGTGCAACCAGGTGAAAGCTACAGCCAGCCAGGTGCCTTCTCTCACTCTGGGGTTTTGAGCTTTCCGGTTGTCTCCTCTGTCAATGTAGGTGTTGTCTGTGGCCCTTACCAGAGACAACTGCCAGGTCCCTTCTCTCCTTGTTGGGAGGAAATGAGGGGGCAACTCTTTTCCCCAGGGCTGGTGGCCTCCAAAAGGTTTCCTGACTGACTCTGTGATGCCCCGCCGAGGCATAGGAGACAAGGGAAATTTCAAAGCTGAAACCACAACTTCCTTTCCAATGAAGGCAACTAATGATATCCAAAATTTAGAGAACAGACCTTCAACCTAGACTTGGTCACCCTCACATTCCATAGAGCTGCTTCACATCACCATAGGAGTTTCTGGAAACTTCCCTTAAAACTTTAGATACTTTAAAACCCAGAGAACACATTTCTATGAGATTCTAGTGACTCAGGTTCTCTTTGAATTTTTCCCCCCATTTTGCCTCTTGTCTTTACATGAGTAAGAAGCATCTACTTATGTGTTTTTGAATATTTCTTTGGAAAAAATAAAAGTTTCCAACCAAGGACATTGTTTTGTTAGCCAGTGGAGTGGATTGCTGGAGGCACTCACTAAATGTGACACTGAGGAAACTTTGATGATCTTAGATGAAAAACATCGATCATTATTGAATGTCATTTTTAGAGGCACAAGCTCACTTAATGCAAAAATGTATTTGTCTTTGCAAAGTCAATTTTATATTGCCATACATGTTGATATGTACACACAGGCAAACAACTCCCCAGCCCATTTGGTGTGCCACCCACCACATGTCCGCATTGATTTCAGGGTGCTGTGTGTGCAAATTAGTGTCCTCCAGATGTGCCCTGCTGAAGCTTACCTATAAGTTGAATAGACAGTATCATCAACCAACACAGTATTTGACTGAGGTATTATGGATCACTTAGGAAATTAGGATTGTTTTAAAGGAGCCTCAACTCTGCGTTTCTCAGAACCTTTATATTTAAAAATAGAATTAGGTTTCTCAGAGAAACAAAATGCAATCTGAACTTTGATTCAAGTCTTTTTAATTGATTATACAAGGGAAAGAAATTACTAGGTTGAGCCTGAAGAGCAAAGGATGACTGAAAACTTAGATGTGAGATAATTCAGCAGATTACTGCCCCATCTGTCCAAAACAGTCCGAAACAAAAGCCTGAACAATTCAACTGATATCTGGACATGAAGTGAAAGTGTTCATGTGAGGACATGGAATGAACACAGGGCAAGGATTGAGCAGGACTGCGTTGGAGATTACATGTCTCAGTGAATGTACACAAGTCACCTAGACTCTCTGGACCTACTTGGTGATGTCCTGGTTCAAACTGGGCTACTTGCAACTCATTTCTGGCCTCTGAAGCCAGTGATGACACAGCCCCATATCCGTTCTCTCGCTCACATCCTTTTGCATCAAAATATCTCTTTTAAAGCTCTCACCACAACAAGTAGGTTCCCGTCATCAAGAGTCAGCCCCATTTTTGTCTTGTACTTAGTTGGTGTTGCGGGGCTTTCATGTGAGAGCTCTCAGCTCTTCCATCTGTCTTCCCCTGTCTGCCACTGTCTGCCACCTCACCACATAGCAGGCTGGAGTCTCTGGAAACTCAAGGAATGCCCTAGTGCCTCATCTTCCTGTCCCCTATCCCAAGCAGCCACTGAGCTTGTGATATAGCCTAGAGTTCTGGGAAAAGCTAGTGTGTAATCCCAGTCATCCATGGATCTCTCTACAGCTCCGTGGATCAAGTGATTAGCTCCGAATTAACACCTTATCAGTTGTCTCTGCAAAAGACTGGGACAATAAACATATTGAAACTCTGAGGTCTGTCTTTGTGAAGATACCCCATCTTTCTTGCTTGGTTAAGAAAAGAAATGTTCTAACAAACATATTTTCTTTCAAATTCCTTTCTCTTTTTTAAAGTTGCTGTTAAATATACTGATATGCTAAGGCTTTCTTTTTGTTGTTCCCTGAGCTCTCTTCACATGGGTGCATGCCATTCCTGCAGTCCAGGTGAAACCCACATCAGCAAAGCACTGAGGTATGTAGTGGAGTGGCTACGATACTGACACACAGATTTTCAGCACGTCTACATCTCAAGGGGAAGAAAGGTCTGTTTCAATCAAGTGAGCTCTTAACTGCGGTGGAACCAGAGAGGATTATACCTTTAGGACAACATGCTCCCTCTCTAGGGAACACTGAGTTGAAATGAATCTCTCTAGGAGCTGGAAGACCAGGCCCTGCATTCCTCAAATTATGTGTCAGTAGATATTTGAACTCTGTCCCTTACATGACTCTGGAAAACACACTTGAGAATGATGATCAACATCTACTGGTAAAAACTAATTTACCGTGCCTAATACCCTCCCATCTATCTCTCTATCATATACCTGTCTCTGGGAGCAACATTCAGTAAGACCTTAGAAGGCATTGGCTTGCATCTCTTCGTGGAAGACTTGAGGTGTGTTTTAAATGCTGTCTATGCTGAGTTGGCAAGCCAGGGGAAAGTGTGGTCAGGAACAGAAAGTTTGAAAGTTCCAATTTTCTGTAGCAAGATCTGCCCAAAGCATTGTCTCCTCTGTGGCTCAGTGGCTTAATCTAAAGTCATCATCTAGGCTGCTAACAAGCCCATCAGACACAGTGGGTCGTTCTGTGGGCTGCACAGAGCCCACTTAGTGGCTCACAGTCCTGCTGGGTACTGAACTGAAAGCTTGCTTTCTGGTGACACACGCGCATACACGTGCACACACACACACACACACACACACACACACACACAAGAAAGCTTACTTTCAAGAAGAGCTTCTTTTGAAGTGCATCTTCTAGGTTTCCTCTTGCATCTGTATTCTAGATCTTTTGTCACTGATAAAAAACATTTAATGATAGCTAATACCGTAAATGTATACACAGACTGTGGGTGGGTTACTCATTTGATTCCTTTCTTGAGAAGAGATTTATTATAGATTCCATTTTCATGCCTGGAAGTCAGAGGCTTTCTGCAGCCAAGTGTTACCTTCTCCCCACTGAATTCCTTTCTTCTCACTGGAGGTTCTATGCCTTTACATGGAATATGTATAAAGTAAGACCAAAGAAAGTGTCCTCTATAAATTGGATAGTGAAACTAATTTTGCATGGGGCATTAGACATGATAACGATCCAAAAGCAGTTTCCTCATCACTCCAGAACTTTCATTTATGTACTAGCAGAAATAAATGTTAAGTGGAACGAACTGCTCACATGAACAAAGCATGGCAAAACACATGTGTCATAGCCCTGGGTGCCAACAATAGCTGTAAGCAGTATTCCCACTGACAGATGGCTCTACCTGGATGTGAATCCCCTGCCTCTAAATCCTGAGGGCCAGATCACCAAAGTCACCAAAGGTGTTTGTGACACCATCCACTGTTTTTGAAGCACCTTGCAAGAGTAACAACTTAGGAAGTTACAAAGTATTTCACTTAGATCTCCAAGCAAAACATCATGGGCAATGCACCTGACTAAATGCTATGTATGTTTTAAAAGAGAGATTTGGGGACCATTTTGGAGAGAAATCAGTATATACTTACTTCTCACTATCAACTATCCTATTATTCAGCATTTTGTATTTATGACAATTAAAAAAGACCTCTACTAAAACTATTTTACACACTAACAACATACACTCCACAGAAATGGACACTGCAGGGTGAGAGTCAAACTTCTGTGACGGTTGAGGTTAACTTGGCTGAGCCATGCTTCTCAGTCATCTGGCAGCCATATGATGATGTAATTTGGAAATTGTGTGATGATGCAGTCATCCTCCATTCTCTCATCTTAGGTGGCTATTTTAGCAAAATGTCAACTTTCATATAACAACTTGCTTTCTGGAAACTAACCATATGGATAAGGGTTGGTGTTTAATTAGGTATCCTAGGAGTTAAAAATTCAAAAATATTTTGCTCAAGTTCAAATTATTTCAGTTTCTCTTTTTTCATTTCTTTTGCGAAATCTTGGGTTAAATTTTTGCTTTCTTGTGTAGAGAAACAACACCTCTGTTTGGAACCTCTGTCCAGGCCATGTTATTCTTGCAGTTGCACAGCAAACAAGAAAGCATCCCAGCTTTCTTTGAAATGTAAATCCAGATTGGATTAAGACTAGGCTTTAAAATTATGGTGTGAAATTCAGCCAAGCTGATTCAGGGTGATGCTTCATAATCCATCCTGATAATCCATAGTGGGTGACACCAAAGCAGATTGTTTAAGGAAATCAGAGGCATCATTTGAAAAGCAACTTCCTGGTTATGGAGTATTTGATCCAGTATGTTAACAGGAATGGCAAACATTTATTTTGAAGCGTTAGCTCCCACAAGCTCTGATAGTTAGTGTTTCTTGAACGTCATTGTGATAGTTCCTTTCCAAGGCTTGAAAAGATTGACTATAGTTTATGGCTAACAAAAAATGCACCACCCCCCAATCCACTGAAATTGGAGGCAGCCCAGCATGGCACATCGTTAATCTTCTGTTACACCAGCAGCATCACAGATCCTGCTTGAATGCTTGTGTGGGCCGTGGCAGCCAAGCTCAAGAGAAATGTCAACAATAAAATGAAAAGAAAGCAAGTTGGGGCAAAAAACATTCTCGGTTTGGGTTTGTGCGAGAAAAACAGCAGTCCTGTTCTCTCTTTCTGGCAAAGATCTTTGTGTTCTTAGGGGGAAATTGAGTTCTTTATCAAGTATGTTTTACTTTCTGGAATTCTGTTTGTATGTGTGTGCGTGCGTGCATGCGTGTGTGTGCACCCACGTGTTGTGAGGCAAATAGAAAATAGTTGTACATTAATTCTGACCCACAGAAAAAGTCGGGATGACTCAGAACTGGTTTTTGTTTGAATTGCCATAAAAGGGGGCAATGGAAACATTTTTTGAGCTCCATCGCCTAAATCAAGCACTGCTGAGAGAGTTTTCAATTTGATAGGCAGGGTTTCTCATTTCTATCCCAGAATGTAAATTCTACCGGCCACTGCTTGATCACTGTTTTCAGCACCAGGGACAGCAGGCTCACTTCTCCATTGAACCAATGCTTGATATCCTCCTGATGGAACTTTCCCGCAAGGGAAGGTGAATTCTTCTCTTTCTTTTTATCCACTGGAGCCTCAACTGGGAGGGCTTTATTTTTAAGTTCTGGTGCTTAAATCTTGTCTTTATTTCCAAGCATGGAGGCTCATCTGTTTCTGTCACGTTCTTAGCCTGCTAACAATGGCAGGGGTTACACTAACACCCGGATCTTCCAGCTCCATGAATGTAAAGAGAGACACGTAGGCATCAGCAGAAGATGCATGTGAGCACAAGACACCCCCTCCCAGAAAAGCACTTTGGGGGTATCATTGACTTATAAACTCCTAAGTGGGAGTCTGCTTATTGGTGCAATCATGTTATTTTTACATGTCTGCACCTTTTCCCAATGTACAAGTCTATGTTTGATACAGTATTCATTTGAAGACAATATTTCACAAGGGTTCAGCATACATCTCCCAAGTACGGCAACAGAGGGACCCAGGAGGAACTGATCGGTATTTTGCAGACTGGAGGCAGGACGCCTCTTTGGAGCTCAGCAGCCACCCTCCCACCCTGAGTGCTGTTCAGCAGTCAACTTTGCCTTAAACAATCATAGTACACGTGCGAGTGGCTCCTTAGAGCCCCCACAAAGCCAGGCTCATGGGGAGAACTGAGAAATGAGAGTAGCAGAAGCACATGTTGCCATGTTTCCTTGTGACTGACCTGTTGTCATATAGCACAATAAGATGTGGATGTCAGCGCAGCGGCGGTACTGTCTTTCCTTCACTAACTGGCAAGCAGCATTCTCCCTCTCCTGTCAGGCTAGATCCTGTGCTGGTTAAGACAAGGTGGTCACTGCACGTGCCATCCTAAGTATTTTCTTCTGTTTCCACAGATGTTAGATCAATGTCACATTCTCCCTCATGTCTGACTTTCCCTCCAACCTCAGTGTTGCTTATGATAATTCATTAGAACAGAAGACTTTGTCTTTAAGGATGAACAAGGTGGCAGAAGCAGAGGAGGAGAAAAGCTGACTGGTTCTCTGATCTATATCCTGGGACTTGGCCTGCGGAGGAGACAGTATCTTTTACCTCCACACCATCCTTGTCCACCTAAGCAAATCCAATTCCAGTGCTCAAACTGCACTGGCTTCTTCTAGAGCATTCATATGAGGTCAGGGCAGGGAGAGGCATTGTGGGAAAGTAGAGTCAAAATTCTCTATTAGAGTCATACTGAATAGAGGTTTGCTTTATATTGAAATAAAGGAATAATCCTAGTTTAGCAAAAAAAATTTTTTTTTAGACATACATAAAGGACCAACTGCTACAGGAGAGCCTAATAAGCAAAAAGAGTAATTATCCTTGAACAGGGAGAAGGGGAGATGCAAGCAGATTGGTGAAAAACTAATGATTTTCTTGCCAGGGAAATAAAGTGGCCAGAAACTGGAGGCAGGGCAGCCATCTTCCGAGTAAAGGTGATGCCTACCCACATCCTTGCATGAGGACAGGCCAGACAACTAAATTGTATGAAGGTTGTCAGTACTTTTTCTGGAAAAGTCCTAAAAATTTCAAGGGCCCTTCTAGCCCTCTGCCTCTTTGGAGGGGAGCTCAGTGCTACTTATGGGTTCTTAAGGCAAATGCCCTACAAACACCAAAGTCTTGTATCTTCCACTCTCAGCCATCATGGGCTGCCTTGAGTGGGATTTTTGTTTTCCCGTCCCTTGTGAAAGGGATTTGTTTTCAGGAGAAGTGTCCTTTAAACATCCAGCTAAAACTGGAGGTAATTTTTTGCATGAACGGCGTTTTACAGCTAGATCTAAAGCAGAACAAAACTTGTATTAAACTAAGTGCTACTTTACATATCTTATTTCAAGGGAAATGAAGGATTTATTGTCGTGTAAATGATGTACACTGATTTGTTTCCTACTGGACATTACATGTCCCTTTATCTTTAGGCTGATGTTGCAAAGCAAACCCAATACTTGGAAAATCAGCTGGTATCTACTTCAGTGCACTAGTAGGGTATTATGTTCTCAGAGAGCAATTTTGAGAATGAAGTCTAGGTGCTGTTGTAACTGATTTCCACCTCCCCATTCCTGAGCTTTCTGTACTAAATATATGTAAAGTGATTATATCTTGTCTGATTCTGTGTATTTGTGTGTGTTTCCTAATGTTTGTATAAACATGTTGGCCATCTGAAGAGTTAACTGGATCATGACAACTGCTGAAAGTGGTGCCTATGATATGCGGGGAATGTATGGCATGTGGGCACTTTGTCTGAGGCCAAGCTGGTCATATTCACAGAGTTTAGTGGGTTGACTTGGGGAGAAGTATAACAAGAGATGTGGCATTGTCAAGTTATTGTTCATAGGTGCAAACCTTGAGAGCATTGGTTTGGGGTTGTGCTCCACTGGATCTCATGCGCTGCAGTTTAACTTCCACCACTTGTTCCTCAGTTCTGTCTTATGACAGAAATATCCCTCCATGATTCCTTTTGTCTTTTAACAGTCTACTGAAAAGGAAAGGGCATGTTGGCTTCCCATCATTTGCATCCTAGAGCTTTTTACTTCCAAAGTCTGACAGTTTTACTAAAACTGGGTTTTCTGCCTCTTCTTTGAGGTATTATTTCTATTAGTCTTTTCTTTTCTGACATGTAAGTCCATTGGCTGTGTTAAATTTGTTTGCATCCTGACTAGTCTTAGAGAATCACTTTTTTTTAAGACTATGTTTACCTTTGGAGAAGAAGTTTAAGGTCTAAGCAAAGTCTTATATAAAAGTCTGTTTTGCAAAATACATGAGATTTCTAAGTCAGTCAGATGGCCCCAAGAGTAGAGGGGACACGTTCTCCAATGATATTAAGACAAGTATTGAAAAGGCAAGTGCCCATCCTTTCTCTGCCACCCTGCCTCCCTCCCCAGCCTCAAAATAAAACAGAAAATTATTTTTTTAATCTGTATTAATAATTTATGTTTAATACAAAAGGATGATTTAATGGTATCACCAAAGGTCATTTTCTCCCATTGCGCATGTCCTTCAGTCTCGGCCCTTTAAGCCATCACCCTTCTTCACATTCATGTTTCCTTCCCAAGCAAACATGTGTCTTCACTGGAACCTCTCAATGTTACATGTGGGGCAGAGATGTGATGCCACAACACTAATGAAAACCAATCATTTTTTACATTCAAACCATTAGTTAATACAAGAAGGTAAACTCTTTTCTTGGCTTTTGTTTAAAAGCATTTTATACATATATATGCATATGTGTGTATATGTATGGATCTATGTATGTATATGCACATGTACATGTATATATGTATATATCCATCTTCAATATAAATATATTACATGTGAGAGTTGTAAATACTCCTTGATCATGTCTGTCTTCCTCATAGTATCATATCTTTAATGTTATGTTAACGACTCCATTTATCAATTGATGAAATCGTGTGTCAACCTGTATCCTCCTGACATAGTTTCTGTAGGGTCTCTTCTCAAATAAAGTGTAAGACAAATGCATGGCCTGCTTTTCTTTGGTTTTGTTCTTTAGTAGAGTGGGTGGAATACAGGGGTAGACTGAAGTTTAGAAAAATCCAGGTATGTGCAAAGGTTTTGGAATCCCACCTCATTTTCAGAGCTGTAACACTAAGTTGTTGAGGGCTAAAGTAACTGACACATGTTTTGAGACAGCCCAGAAGTTGAAATGGCTTCAGATGTTTCAAGAAAAATATATACACAATGATGATTCAAGGTAGGGGACCAAGGGAAGGTGTGGACACTTCCAACTCAATGTCATGGTGATAAGCTGTAATTCTCTGTGTATATATACATCCTGTCATTACTCAATCTCCCAGCAAACACCAAAGTGAGGCACTTTATCTGACTATCCTTTTACCCCCCAAATTTTTAAATCTCTAACATAATCACCTTAAAAACCTCATCACCTTATTTATTTTATTTCTTTTCCTCTTGATCACTGTCCCTTACTTTCTTTTTCATTTGCTAGAGTGTTTACATGATTTATTACAATTATTATTGTTTTCAAATGCATTATGTTGTGGGAAGGAACCACAGAGCACAAGTAGTATTTTCACTCAGGAGCATGCCAGCAACCAAGATAGAGGAATATGTAAAGGCAAGTATCTTAAACTTGGCACAATTGACATTTTCAAACAAATGATTTTCTGTCTCAGGGGCTGTTTTTTTCAGGACAGGATACTTACCAGCTTTCCCACTAGGAATACCAGTAAAAATATGCATATCTGTCCCATTGGGACCCTCAGGGATGTTTCTAAACATTGTCAAATACTCTGTGTAGGATCAATATTAACTGATTGTGAACTACTGATCAAAAGTTTCACATCTTAGCCTACGATGTCACATGTTTTTAAAAGAAGAATAAAATAAAAAACTGAAGAGTCCCAGATCTTGCTTAAACTCTGGGGTCTGCACTACATGGTAAACAGTTCTCTCAGCACATCTTTCCTCGGTGCCCACTGCTGAGTATTTAGTCACAACACTGCATTTGGGTTTTGGACAGCAATAGAAAGAGCTTCCTCATGCTCGTATATTAAAAGTGTTCTTCATCCCTTAAACACTTCTTCAGACCATTTAAAAAAACATATAGCAATTACCCTGTGGTTAAATCCTTTGGCTCTGAGTGGGAAGAACCCCATGTGGTCCTTTCAAAGGCTATGTCCATGTGAAAGAATCTGGCATATATAAGGGACAAAAAGTCTTGTACTTCAATTGTCCCCTATAATAAATTACATTTCTCACCTGGCTGCTGTTACATGACTACATAAATTATCAAGTCTGAAATTGGTCTTTTGTTGGACTGGGACCAAATTGTCCAGTGTAGAAACTCCTTTTGTTGAGGAAGTGGAGTTTGCAACAAATTTTTACCACCAGGGTCTGATATTCTTTTCACAGTGATATGTACAGAGAGCACATTCAATGGACACTTGTTGAGTTGAATTGGATCTCTCATTTTCTAAGGCCTGGAATCATTCTTAGAATGTTTAGCTGAATTACTCTTATGCTTCATGAAGCTCATGAAAATATTCAGAATACAGAATTCTGAATGGCTTGACACAAGTAAATGTATGAAGGCAAGCTCTCTGTTTTTTCCCTCTGCCTGATTTTATATCAGAGATTTTCTATCATAACAGCAGAAATGTAGGCTGCCTGTAGACAAGGGAAGATACTTCATGAAGTGGTCCTTTGCATGACCCCTGACGTCTAAGCCCAGTGTCTTAAACTCTTCACAGTTTAGCCTAGAAGACAATGGTTGAATTGTAGTAGAGAAAGCTGATCCCACCACAGCCACTTGATGCCTCCCGCCTCATTCTTCTCCTTTCTCCACACCAAAGAGGTTGTGCATCGTATCTGTACCTCAGAACAGCTTCAGAATTTTACAAGCTAAATCTTATAAAAATTTGTTTTAGAACAACAATCCAAATACTAGTTTGATCATGCAGTTAAATCTTATTTAACTATCTGCCTATAACCAGGATTGTCAGGTAAACCACTGAGTAAGTCTCTAAATGAAAGTCTCTTCCAATGACAGAAGACAAGGGTCCAAAACTGTCTTAGTAGAGATGACAACGTTTTGAGAAAACATGCTTCAAAGAAGCAGATACAATGAAAAGAGCAACTGACCATTTCCTGAAAGTGAACTTGGAAGTGGTTTGTAATCGTGCTGATAGCAGAAGGAGCAGGCAGAAGTCCACTAAACACAGAGCTGGTTGTTGCTATGGTCCATTGCATTTCTTCCACCTCATAGTGACCTTATCCGCAACAGAGCCAAACACTGCCAGTCATTGCTGTGGATAAATCCATTGGTGAGGCCTGAATAAAGCCACCTCACGGAGGACCTTTCACTTTATTACTGACTGGATCAGCCCTTCTCCAGGAACTGATACCTCCTGATAACATGTCTAAAGTACAGGAGACTAAGCTGTCCTCACTACTAAGGAGCAAACTACCTGCCAGGCTCAAAGAGTTCAGGAAAAAATTCCATGAACTTTCTGAAGACACCGTATATCCCTTCCAAGACAGATTTATTCATTCTTTGGGCAGTCCATGACATAATGATTTCCTTTGACAATACCATAACTCAAAAGTGTAAATTCTTCTTTGTCTAGCCTTTGCATGCAAATGAATGAAGCAATTGAACATATCATGGTGTGGGTTAGGATTAAACAAATCAAAATCACTGTCATCAAGTTGATCCCAGTCATAGTGACCCTATAGAACAGTCTAGAACTATCTCTGTGGATTTAGGAGACAATAACTTTTTTTTTTTTAAGCTTTTTAGGCTTCACTGCCCTCAGGTGGTTGGAGTAGGAGACCTGGTCTTGGATCCTTGAACTGGAATTGAATCTCCATCCCAGTGGGCCACAGTCCTGCACACAACCACTATGCTATCGGGGCTCAGCCAGATTTTTTTTTTTTTTTAGTTTTTTGAGACAATAGCTCTTTATGGAAGTAGAAATCCTCCTCTTTCTCCCAAGGAGTGACCGTTGGTTTTGAACTGTTGACCTTGTGTAATTACTATGCTACCAATGTTCCTGAAGTCAGAATAGAGACACAAATCTATCAGGAAATTTATGTACAAAGGTGCGGTCATTCTTGGCATGACTTTTATACATATATAAGACTGAGTTTCCAGAGATATAGCTTCTCAAAATTATATTCCTTATTTCAGCCCTTGATGGGGGTCCCTTGCCACACACTATGACTTGATCCTTAGTCCTTTGGGGTTTTTCAAGGTTACTTAGCCACCAGCCAGGGAAAATGTTCTATTTTAGCCACTTCCCTTCCCTTTCCATCACTCAGGTTTGTAATGTTTTCAATTATTCAAACACCCAGTGCAGGGATCAGCAGATGGTCTAGTCACTGCTCTGAGGGAACTTGCTGATGAGCTGCAAGGGCCATGGAATTACTTTCAAGTCAGAACGGAGGAAGGCAGTCCCTTTGGTACCCTCAGTCGGAGCTTCAGATGACTAGGCAGGGTGGTACTGAATAGCCTTGAGGAGTGTACTGGACAAGGCCATCTTCTGACTGAGGGTCATCACCAGATACCCAGGATTCGGGAGAAAGCTCAGTCCTTGAATTAAAGCAGTGAATCTCTCACAGTGTCCTAGTCAGAATCTTTTCTCCTCATAATTTGGAGAACACCCATGTGTTCCTCTTGTCACTCAAACTTCAGTAAACCTAGCCAAAAATTTGTCCAAAAAAGAGCCCATGGAAACAAGAAGGTGATGGGAAGCAGTAAGGAGCATCCATACTGAAGTCAAATACTTCTATTGCCCCCCTCACTAAAAGCTAAGGGCCAGTACGGAAGACAAGTACTAATATTTCCGTGGGTAGATGTGCTCATCAAAGAAGAGAGTTTTAGATAATGTGCCTTAAGCTAAGTAGTCTTCTGAAGACAGTGCCAGGATTTGAACTCAAGCAATTGAGCTTAATACACATGGTCTCATTCACAATTTTGTATTGCCAAACACAGGGTGGTGGAGGTTGGGGGGGGGGGTCGGCATTGTTGCTCAAAACCAAGGTGGGGGGGTCCTAAGTAGAGGAAAACAGAGGAAATGCAGTTAGGAAGAGATCCCTTTTAAGAGAATTTTTTGTTCATTCATTCGCAAACTCAGGAGCCCTGTGATGTAGCTGGCCTGCACTGTGCTTGACCTTCCATCACTTATTGTCTCAGACCTGGAGCCACAGTGAACACAGGACTCTCTAGGTTGCTGAGAGCCAAGGTGTAAGAGGCAGGGGGTGGGGGTCTATGCAAAAGAAAGCAGGTAGGATTTCAATCAATGTTTTAAATGCTGTCTTAGAGTATGGTGTTTGATAGCAACTCTCCCTTGGGTTTTACCCAGAGCTGAACCACGTACTTTCTCCTAGATTCAGCTGAAGGGGAAGCCACGACCCTTAGTCACACATTGGCCTAGAGAGCAAGGCTATGTCTCATTCATGGTCTGACACCCTTAAGTCACTGCCCCAGGGACACACTGGCACTGTTCATTTCCCATCGCTGCAAGATGCAACAAGCCACTGTCTCCGGCTACATAATGGAAAGCCCCACTGGCAGAGTTATGTGCAATGGGGCCGATCATAAATATGATCTATGGAGTTAGTTCATTTACTGCCTCTGATGCCGGCACCAGCTGACAGGATTTTGACTGACAATTTCTGCTTATTTATTTCTCACTATATAATATCTGACTTCACATTATAAATTCTTGTGATTGGAATTTCACGGCATCTGTTCAGGTCCTTATTGATGGCTCTGTCCTCCTTTGGGAGGAGCTGGTCTCTGAATTCCTGGTGATATCTGAGAACACTTCCAAAGTGAGAAGGCTGCATTGTGTCCTGTAGGCATGGTCCCTTACAATGGACACCAGTTGTGTTTCAGATGAGGGGAAATCATGGGAATGGGTAACTTAGTATTGAATTATTGTTGAAGCACTTGAAAAAGTGCAGTGAGGGAAAGCTATAATATGCAGCCTCCCGCCCCTAAGAAGCACTTACTGCGTCCTCTCTCTTTCCTACCCCACTGGGCTGCAAAACACCATTAGTCCCCAACTCTTAAATGGGTCTTAAGAAAAATGCAAGGTTTATGCAGAAAGAAGGGAGCTAGGAAGCTCACCATGATTAAGTCTACCATCCTTCCCCTTGAAGGTCTTCTTTTTTGCTGATACTCCACAAAGCAGGATGTCCTGTTCAAGAATCTGGTCCATCCTGACACCATGAGACAAAGTTTCATCATCCTTTCTTCCAAAGTGTATTCTGGCTGTACTTCTTGTGAGACAGATTTGTTTGTTCTTCGGGCAGTCCGTGGCACTTCCAATATTCTTTGTCAAGACCAGAATTCAAATGCAACAATTCTTCACCCTTCCTTATTCATATTTCAACTTTCATATGGGATTGAAAATATCATGGCCTAAGTCAGGTACACTTTACTCTTAAAAATGACATTTTTGGGCTGAGCTCCGGTGGTGTAAGTGATTGAGTGCAGAACTGCAGCCTGCAGGCTTGGCGGTTCAAATCCAGCAGTGGTTGGGTAGCGTCCAAGACCACCAGAGGCAGTGATGCCCACAAAAAAGAAAAAAAAAGAAAAAAAGAAAAAAAATGACATTTTTGCTTTCTGACACTAAAAAAAAAGACCTTTTGTAGCATGTTTTCGTAGTGCAGTATATGGTCATTTAAGTTTGCTTTATTATTCCATTCCAAATGAGAACACTGTATCAGAGAGGTTCAATAACTTGCTTAGTATCTCCCAGCTAGCAAATGGCAGGCCAGGAGCCTTGGTGGAGTAGTGGTTAAGTACTGGGATGCAATGTTCATGGTAGGCAGTTTGAAACTGTCAGCAGCTCCTCAGGAGAAAGAGTGGGACTTCTCTCCCCACCAACTGCTACAGTTGGTAAACCATATGGGGCCATTATGGGTCAGCATTAACTTTATGGCAGCTAGTTTGAGTAGGTGGCAGAGGGGGTATTTGAACCTCCGTCCATCTGACTCTGAAACCCAGGCTATTTTCAGAATGTGCTACTGTATACAGACAATATGTAAAAGGACTTGTAGACACCTGTATATATTAAATTGCTCTTCAAGGATTGCAATAGATGGGTGAGTTTTCAAGGCAAGAGATTTTAAAGTCATTGGTCACATTGTCCCAAGTGGTAGTTTTACCCTAAAATGACCTCATGTAGAGAGGCTAAGGAGATAAATCACCTGCTGGAAACAGTACACTCATTCTCTCCCGGCAAGACGTTCCTGTTGACAAGGCACAGGGAGCTAGGCTAGAGTCTTGAAACTGGAGGATCCACATGCTAAAATCCTGGTGCTGGAGGAGCTACTGCGAGATTCATGCCAGTGCTGAGATGCTTACACTACTGCTGGATCCACAAGACTTTCCACCCACTGGCCTGGGATCTTCCTTCATTTGACACCATTGCATGTGTTTTGTGAGTCTGAAGAGGACTTTATAGATGGTGTTGGACATATGGCCTAATAGTGGACTTATGGACTTGATCTGGACTGGACTGAGATGTTTTCTCAATATTCAAATGTTCTTGTATAAGATGCTCTTTCTTATACACATATGAAGGTCCATGAATTAGTTTCTCTAGTCAATACAGACTAACACAGCAACGATCATTAACCACTTCCCTGACTTTAAGACAAGGGGAGAGAAAGATATTTTGCAATGCTTGCCTGAATGGATAGGAGTATTGGGCTTCTTTCTTACTGCAATCACTCTCTCCAAATAAGGCATCTGAATCATTCATTCCAGGAGATTGCATTCAAAATCATATCAGGACTCCTGTATATCTAATAGCCAGTTTAATTTATTTGGTCATCATTCTGAAAGTTAGTCTTTCTGGAGTTAAAGTCACCCAGTGTGAATTCTGTATTCTCATCTGTATAAGACTCGAAAGATTGGGCTGAGCCCCGGTGGCGTAGTGGTTGTGCGTGGGACTGCGACCCACTGGGATGGAGGTTCGATTCTGGCTCCCAGGAGCAAAGGCTGGGCCTCCTACTCTCACCACCAGGGCAGTAATGCCTTAAAAATAAAAAAAGACTCGAAAGAGGTGATCTCTATGAACAATCTTAGTTCTGCTATTCAGGGACTGCCTGCTCCTCCACAGACATGCTGTTTGAGTTGTGAGGATATGTTAAATATACTAAAATTACAAAAAAAGGAAGCAAAAAAACTCATATGTGCAATTGAAAACAAAAACTAGGGAGTGTAGCCCTTCCCACAAGGGGCCAAGAACTTAACAATAATAAAAACAAGGAGCAATATGGATTAAAGCAACAACATACAAGCAAACTAAGAAAAGTAAAAAAGTCAGCAAAAGGCAACACTGACTTCAATGTGAATTCAACATTGTCTGCAATAACTAACACTCAGAATAAGTGAAGTAATTGCTTGCATTTATGCATTTGTTCCTGAAATGACTATTTTACTACTGCTATGAATGCTGTTGATAATAATGATAACTGCTATCATTATATTAGTATGAATACTATTAATATTAAAAATATGCTGTAGCATAACTTTCTTGGACAGGCATTATTATGCTCATTCTAAAGAAAAATTTGCTAAAGCTCTGGAAGCTTAAAAATTTTCTTAATTTAACCTTTGCACTACTGACAGTTTGAACCAAGTTTTGTTGCTGTTGTTGTGGGGGCTTTCTTATGCATGCTAAGATATTTAGCAGTATCTCTGCTCTCTATCCAGAAGATGACAGTAGCACTATCATAAATTTCTCCAATATTGTCACATGTCCCTTTGGGGGCAGCAATAGTCCTAATTGAGGACCATGTCCAAAGAAAGTGCAGCTGTGCTTCACACTGAGGTCTATAAGTCTTCTGGTTCAAGGACCATTATGCTACTTAAAGGGATCAGAAACAAAGAAGAATTTCTGCATAAATATAATGCTTTTCATTATTTCTTCGTGCCATAAATTTAAAAATGGTAGCTATGACAATAAACAAAATTTTGATGCTCTTTGCATGCCTTCACCTTCCCACCCCCAGCCCTTAGAAATAATGTCATGAAAAAGGGACTGATGTTTTCAGATAAATGGCTCAAGATAATGCACAAAGGTCAAAGGCAGACCCTCAAGCATAGAAGTTCCTGCTTATCACATGAGGGATTTTATACAAGTCAAATGCAGAACATTCAATCAAAGTCCAAAAGTCCACTACTGTCTAGAGAGAAGTCAATCATGTAAAAGATGTTTTGTCATGGGTGAAATATTAGCCAAATATTTTGTCAAAGCCTGGTTGCAAGTCCTTCATAATCTCAGTGCCCCCTACGCAGCCTCCCTTATCTTTCCCCAAAATCTCAGGGTGTAGAAAAATGCATAGGGCACAATATTCAATTCTTGAACTCTTGTTGAGAAACCTAAGATTACAGTAAGAGTAGTAAGAGTTCCAAAAAGGATACATTTATATTATAATAAATAGTTTTGCCCATGAATCCCCCATGCTAATAAAGAGCTAATATATACACACATATATACATATATTTATATTTTCAATGTATATGATGGTTATAAAATAGAAATGGATGAGTGATGATAGATAAAAGGAGGGAGGATGACTTTTAAAAGGCAATTGCAGAAAAAAGACTGAAGTACAAAAAAAAAGAAGAATTTCCTCAGAGTGTTTACAATTCTAGAACAAAAGAAAGACGTATGTAATAAAATGAGCTTTATAGTCAGATGATAAACAATATATGGGAAGGGGGAGGCCACATAGAATTAAGGAAGCAAATTGAAGACTAAGTCAGAATTCTTTAAGAACTAATAGGTGGATGAAACACAGTGAGAAACATAGAGATGTGGTTGATAATAAAATCATGACACAGAGAAGGAGGTTCAGAAATTTATAGTGTACAAAAAAAGAAGCTTAAAGGGATCAGAGAGAGGTACTTAGTGGGGATGTCAGAGGCAATGCAACTAGGGTTAATTGCCATATCTGAAGAAAAGAATCTAATAACTGGAATAAACACAGTATTTGAAAAAAAAACAGTATTTGAAGACATACTAAAAGAAAATTACCCTCAAAATCAGCACTAAATGCATTTATACACTGCTAGATCTAACTGTGATCCAAGGAAACACCAAAACATTTCTGCCTAAATGATTTAATTTCATTTATAAATCAAAAAATCTTGAGGGCGCCATGAATATGAGAGTGACTCTCACACAAGGGTGACCATCAATCTAGTTTCATACTATTTTCACTGAAAAAAATTATTGCATAAAGAAGTGTCTACAAAGTTCTGTGGGGATTAAAGTATAACACAAGCAGCTATGTTGCTGTTCAAATTAGGGACACATTAAAAGAAAAAAGGCAAATCAACACAGCACTGGTGGACTCAACTTGGGATGGGGTGAGTGTGGAGGGTAAAACAAGAATCTCCTCGAGGATGAAATATTGTCCCATATAAGCTAACTCTAACATTCAGGAGAGAACGTTTCAGGGTAGTGAGTTTAGTGAACTGGTGATGGAATAATTTGGAAAAGGACAGAGAGAATGGCAGCACAATGTTAAGACTGTAAGAATGTATTCAATGGGACTTAATTGAACATGAGTGTATTTTTGGTTGTGTATACTCTCACCAAAAACATACATATGGTTTAATTCCCTCTGTTAGAAGAAGGGTAGCAGTTACTAAAAGGCTGAAACACAGAGCATATGCCCTAAGAATTTTATAAAGACTGACACATTGCCATTCAGATACTAAACTAGATCACTGTGTTGCCCAACCTCTCAGTCTCTCCCAAGAGAAATAGAATCAACTTCAGAAAGGAAAACCTGTAAAGGTTAGTAATTAATACTTTTAAACATGGAATCAAATATAATGTTTTGCCATTTAAATCAATGTGGGAGTAATGGTTTCAAATAAACAGTGAATATAAAAGCTGACAATATAGAAATTCTACTGTAGTTAAAAAATTGGTGGGATGCAATGTAAAAACAATGATTTCTCCATTTCTCTTGAAAAAGGGTTATTGTTATTCTCTAAAATAAAACAAGCAATTAAAAGAACCCATCATTCCAATATTCTAATGTCATTCAAAATATTTCTTCTCAACTCTGGTTTAATTATAGGAAATTATTTTTTGTTATGATAAGAAAACAATTAATGAAAATTCACGATAACATAGTTCAAAAATATATCTAAAATATGCATAGATTAGATATTATTTAAAAATATTAACCCAAAGGAGAGACTTAATCAGATACACAATGTCATCCCTCTACAGCAAAGGCCCAAGCAACTGAGTGAGACAACACAGAAGGTAATTCTGAGGCTCTGGATATTAGATGAAGGTATGTAAGTCTAGATTGATCACTGGACAAAGACACGAATTGAAAATAGTGAATTAGAAGAGATGAAATATTGGGGCAGGAATGGGGGTAGGGGCTTAACAACTGGCCAGGTACAGTGTAACCATCTTGAAACAAAAATTGTAACAATCCTAGGTGAAAAATAGCCAGAATAGAGGGCAAAGTAGCACATAAAAAAGCAAAGATCCAGCCCTCCCTGTTGGTGTAGTGGTTATGATTTAAGCTGCTAATGGGAAGATCAGTTGTTCAAAAAAGCAAAGATCCAGCAAAAACATGTAATAAATAAATATAATAACATCTTAATGCCCCAGAAACAATAGACGATATTGGATTACCAATGGAAGCAGGAACAATAGCTCAAGGAAGTAAAGAAACAGGAAGCGTCCTACACGAAGTAATGGTAATGAAAGAATAGCTTAAATGGAATTCAAAAGACTCATCTATAGATTCCTACAAGGAAGTAATCAGAGGAAATAGACAAAAATGAAAGAAAATACAGAAGCAATCTTTAGAATAATTAAGCAAAACATCAGAAGAGCAAAATGACAAAATCAGATGGAAATCATGTAAAAACAGCAACTGATAATCTGGAATATAGCACTAAAACAAATTTCAAAAATAAATAATGCATTGGAAAGACAAAGAAATAACATTAAATCAAACCTCACTCCTGGTATGAGGAGCCAGAGAAGCCACACGGCTTGGACCTGCTGGAACCAGACCTCTGAAGGTAGAGAGCCCATGTGGAGACCCCTGCCAGTGCCGAGTTGCTTCTGCCACCACTGGATGCTGTTGATGAACCCTGAGCCCTGGAAGCGAGGAGCCATAGGGACACCCCTGCCAGCGCCAGGATTCTGCACCCACTGACCTGTGACTTTGTGAGTCAGAAAGAGGCATTATAGACTGATATCAGGCATATGTGCTAATTTCGGACTTATGACTTTGAACTGGAATGGGTTGGGATGCTTTCTCAGTGTTCTATTCTTTTGTATATAAACCCTTTCCTTATATCCATATGCATGTCTATGAAATTTGTTCCTCTAGTCTACCCAGACTGACACAGAAGCAGTCTCTAGAATAATTCAGCAAAACATCACAAGTGCAAAATGACAAAATTAAGTGGAAACCATACAAAAACAGCAACTGATAATCTGGAATATAACACTAAAACAAATTTCAAAAATAGATAATGCATCAGAAAGACAAAGAAGTAACATTAAATCAATGGAAATCAGAATTAGCAAAACAGAGGATGTGTTCCTTGATATCTATTTATTAGATGAATGATAAGAAAAAAAGAATAAAGAAACATAAATAGAGTCTAAAAGTTGTGTGTCACACCAAAAAGTGAAGTGTTTTATGCATGATTTGAATTCCAAGGCATGAAGAGAGGAAGGAAAGGAGAGAAGAAAACAGAGGAGAGGGAGTGAGAAGAAAAATGTAAAAAAACTTCCTAGATACCATAAAAGACTAGGATGTGTCCATCTGAGAAGTTCAACAGACCCCCAAAAGAAAATCCATAAGACTTAACAATCAAACTTCCCCAAACCAAAGACGAAGAAAGAATTCTGAGAGTAGTTTGGGAAAAACCACACAAAGGGATCCAAATTTATTTTTAAGCAGAAAGCATAAGACCATGAAATCCTGTAAGAAAAAAAAAAAGTGCCAACCAAGAATTATATATCCAGCAAAATTGTTCATCAAGGGTGGTGGTGAAATTAGGACATTTCCTTATAAACAAACAGAAGTTAATAGAATTAGTAAAACAACAGAGCAGTCTTCCAAAAATACTGAAGGTTGTCTGGACCTAGAACCAGCAATATCAGACAACAACCTGAGATGAAGATAAATGACATCACCCACAAACCAGCATGTACACATAATTTTCAAACATAAAAGTACAAAACAGAATATAGGGACATCAATCTGAAAATGAGGAAAAGTTCAAAACAAAGCTGACAAGAAGGAATAAACAATGTAACTACTAAAATTTCACAAGAGGAGAAAACTAGCAAATTAGAACGATTGTTTTAAATTTAGAAAGATAAAAGTAAACTTCAGGATGACCATAAAGAAAAATTAATTACACCTTAAAAACAAACAAGGGCTTGCAGGAAAATGGGGAACTAGGCAGATATGCCACACAGACCCAAAGACATTGGACACCTAGAGAAACAGATAGAGATGGTAATCCTGAACCCTGAGATTCAGAGGAAAGTTGAAAACAAGTTGAACAAAATCAGTGAAAGTGCAGATAGAGGGTGAATTGCTGGCTAGCATGAAGCTCCATGACCATCTTAAACTTTGGCAAGCAGCATTCCACCCAGATAGAAGCCTGGCGCATCAGTGACAGAGAACATGAATCCTCTCTCAATGATCAGAATATGGCCAGCTCCCATCTTCACTTCACCCAATGACTGGTGAAACCTCCTCCCCTCCCCCACCCCCACACCATGATGTAGGTCCTGCTTTTCCTTTGGTTGCAGTCTTGTCATCTCAAATTGGGCAATGGATGCACACACCTCCAACACTTTACTGGATGGGGTTGACTCCCACTCACAATAAGACCAGCGGAATATGCAGTGACATGTCTCTGGACTATCCTTGGTGTGCAAGAACATGTATAACCAATTGCCTTCCCCTCAGCTGCCTTCTGTGTCCAACATTATTCTTGCCAGGGACAAGCATCTTAATCTTCCTTGTTTAGTTTTATTTATGTACATGCTTTTCTTACTTTTCCCTGTCCCTATTTTATTCTTTATTTTTGTTTTTCTTTCTTTTTCTCTTTCCTCTCTCTTTTATATTTTCATCTTCCCCTTTACTATTCTCTTTCTCCACTGCCCTCCCACCAACACTACCACCCCACCAATCACACCCTAGTTTGGCATATGATATATATTTCTTCCTTTCTTTATGTCCTTACTTTTTTCTTTTCAGCTATTAAATTGTTTTTGTTTGGTTGGTTTTTGTTTTTTTTTGGTGCATCACTGCCCTCTGGTGGTGGGAGTCGGAGGCCCAGCTTTTGCTCCTGTGGAGCTGCTTCTGGAATTGAACCTCCATCCCAGTGGGTCGCAGTCCCCCGCACAAGCACTATGTAACTGGGGTTCAGCCCTAAATTGTTTTTTCTTGCTGTTTTTTTACCTTCATTCACCTGCTTGCTTTCCATTTATTTGTTTTGTAATTGATGTTTTGTTTTATTTTATTTTGTTCTCTCACTCTCTCTTTCCCACCCAACAAGATACAAGTAACCATGTCCTTGTCCACAGGGCCCACTCATATCCATGCAACCTCCAATTAGCCTACTGGATGAGGCTCATTACCTGCTCCTATAACAGCTAATTATTGATAGATAGCTAAAAACAGCAGTCACAAACTGATTCTTAACTGTGCTACAGAAGCAGAAAACAAAGAACTGTACACACTCTCACAATCTCTCTTTCATTTACCAGGAGAAGATAGTCTGTGACTAACATCTCATCAAAAAAAAAAATTAAATGCAACTGCAACACTACCACATTGCTTGTGGTAAAGCAGAACATTTTGGTGCACAGGAAGAACCAAGATTAAGCAACCCAAACAGGTGATCCACATATAGGGTCAGAAGTTCTTTCTCAGATAAAAAAAATTGGAACTACTTGAAAAGGAACTCTTTGGATTTAAACATCTTCAATGGATGTAGAAACATCTTCAATGGATGTAGGAAAAGACTTACAAGACTATAAACAAAAATCAAAGAAAATTGAAAATCTTTAGTAGAATTTAAGAAAGACTCTAAGAACAAATTAAAAATTAAGTGAAAATTAGAAAGTAAACAAAAACATAAAATAGACATACAGAAGACAGATACTCAGGTTTCAGAAACATATACTACTTTGGAAGAGCAAAGAAGTTAAATTGAATCAATGCATAGGAGAATTAGTGAACTTAAAGACAAATCTCTAACACTAATCTGATAAAAGAACAACAAAATCCTGACGAGAGCCCAAGAATTATGTGGAGCATCATTAAGAGGAATAAATTACATATGGTTACAATTCCAGAGCAGGAAGAAACAACACAAAGTACAGACAAGTTTATAAAAAACTTATTGGAATAAAACCATTCATCTGAGAATTCTATCAAGTATTCAGGGAAGAACTGACACTAATCTCTTCCAGAACATAAAAAAAGATGGCACACTCCCAAATTCTTTCTATGAAGCTAGTATTACTCTGATACCTAAACCGCACAAGGATCCCACATGAATCGAGGACTACAGATCAATTTCCCTAAAAACATCCATGCAAAATTCCTAAACAAGATACTAGCCAACAGCATACAACAATGTAAAACAAATAATTTACCACGACCAAGTGGGATTCATATCAGGGATGCAGGGATGGTTCGATATATGAAAGACTATTAGTATTATTTGCCACATTGAAATGAAAAATTATAAGAACCACATGATGATATTGATGGATGTGGAAAAAGCATTCAACAACCTACACCAATTCCTGTTTAAGACATTCAAGAAGATAGGAATGGAAGGAAAATTACTCAATATGATACTATGTATATATGAAAAAACAACAGTCAATGTGGTATTTAATGGAGAAAAGATGAGATCAATTCTTCCGAAAAAGGGGACTAGACAAGGATGTTCTTTATCCTCACTCTTATTCTACATCATTCTGGAGGTCCTAGCTAACAGGATAAGGCAAAGAAAAAATGCCAAAGATATTTGTCTTGGAAAAGAAGATGTGAAATTATCATTATAGGGAAAAAAACCCAAAGTTCCATTATAGCAGTACTGGAAGCAATGGAAGAATATGGCAGAGTGGCAGTTTACAAGATGAGCTAATAGAATCTAGCAGACTACAGAAGAGGCCACAGAAGAGGGGATCAAAAAGGTGGTACCCTTCACAAAAGCTAAATACAAATTGAAATATCCATGGATACACATGAATTAAAAAAAACAAAAGATCTGTATGAGGAAAATTATACAGAACACTATCAAAAGAAACCAGTGGTGACCACCACAAACAAAAGAACATCTCATGCTCCTGGATCGGAAGACTCAATATAGTAAAGATATCAGTTCTATTCAAGGCACTATATAAGTTCAATGCTATCCCCAACCAAATACCATGATCTTTCTTCAAAGAATTAGAAAAACAAATGACCAACTTCATATGGAAAGGGAAAAAACCTAGAATTAGCAGAGTACTCCTCAAGAAGAAGGACAATGTTGGAGGGCTTACTTAACACAACCTTAGCACCTACTATATAACCACAGTGGTCAAAACAGTGTTGTGTTGGTATAATGATAGTTATTCATACCAATGGAAAATGATTGAAAACCCAGAAATAAAATCATGAGCATACAGGCAACTGATCTTCAATAAGAGCCCCCAAAATAGCAAATGGGAAATGTATACCTTCTTTAATACATGGCTCTGGAAGTAAATGGATACATATCTGCAGAAAAATGAAGCAGACCCTTAACCTTCCTCCATGCACAAGAATAAGCTAAGGTGTATCACAGACCCAGAGGTAAAACTCCAAACTACTAGGACTATCAATTAGGGAGTTGGAACAAACTGAGAACTTTGACTCAGGGAATACATAAGGCTATCGGAAAAAAGGAAGGGCACAAACTTAGAGGAGGCTTGAAATTGACAAGTGGGATATAGTAAAGATAAAACACTTGTGTACCTCGAAAGAATTCCCCGAGTGTAATAAGAGACCATGGAATGGGAAAACATCTTTAGCAATGACACATCTGACAAAGGTATTATTACTAAAATCTATATTACTCTGCTAACTTACAATAAGATAAAAACCAATTGTCCACTCAGGAGGTGGACAGAGGACCTGAATAGAAGTTTCTTAAAGCCAGAAATCCAAATGTCCAACAAATATATGAGAAAATGTTTTATGTCTCTTGCCATAAGAGAAATGCAAATTAAAACAACTATGAGCTACCACAAAGATAGCCTAATTCAAAAAATCAGAAAGTAACAAGTGTTTCAGAGGCTGTGCAGAGATAGAAACTCTTGCCAACTGCCGGTCGACCTGTAGGTAGGTACAGCCATAGTGGAAATCAATTTGGCGTTATCTAAAACAGATAGAAATTGAGCTACCCTATGAACCAGCATTCCCCCTGCAGGGCATATAGCCAGAAGAGATGAGAAACAAACCATGGCCAGACATCCGTGCTCCAATGTTCATTGCAGCACAGTTCACAATTGCAAGGAGTTGGAAACAACCCAAATTTCCATCAAAAGATAAATGGATTAATAAACTGTGGTACATACATATAATGGAGTATTATGCAACCCCCAAAAGCGGTGATGAACGCATAAAGCACATTGCCCCATAGGAAGAACTGGAGAAAATTATGCTAAGGGAAGTAAGCCAAGCACAAAAGGACAAATAAAAATGAGTCCTTTGAGGAAAGCTCCAAAAATCCAAAGATAGCTTAGGGAATAAACTACTGTATACGTAAGTCCCTGGGATGAGGTTCAGGTAATATGGCAGGTGCCAGACCAAACTCAGGGATCTATATAGTAGCCTATGAAAAAGGAGGTGGGGGGAGACATGGGTACCTGGGGGAACAGGATATTAACCCGTCCAATGGGAGGGTGGTATTTATGTCTTCACAGGGAAATTGGGACGAGACTTCAACCCAGTGCTCTAAGATATGAACACAGCACACTGTTATGAAGCAGAGAACTAATAGAGGCTAACCCATCACCAACTAAGTGGACAGCATCCCCTTCCTCCAGAAGAATTCATTTCAGAGGACAGCACTGAAGCTACAGCTCAAGGAGAGAGACATGTCTGATTAAAGGACATAGGAGCAAATGAGGGGTGAGGGGAGGGAAGAGTGAAGCACATCCTGCATCACAATGCCCTGAGGACAATATTTCTGCTCAGAGCAGTCAAAGCACAGAAAGGCCAACTCCACCATGAGACACGATGTTCCTCACTGACCCATGGAACAACTGGGCACAGCACTGAAGACACATGGCAGGAATTGTGCCTGCCCTGAACCCACCACACCGAGGTGAGACACAGGGGGTGTGCAGCAGAGCAGCAAGCAGAGCAGAACAGTGAAGTCCCCAGGGTATACCAAAACTAAACTGTGGGGCCAGGGTGTGGCACCCCATCAGACTCAACTGGAAAATACTCCTAAAGGACAACAAATAGACCTTGAGCTATTTATAGGCTTTTCTTTTCTGTCGTTGCTTCTTGTTGTTGTTGTTGTTGTAGCTATTGTTCTTGTTTTGCTTTTTGCATTGTTGCTTTGTTTTGCTTGGTCTTGTATTTGTGTATATTGTTGTTTCTGCATGTCTATCACAATGTGACAAGCAGGATTAAACAAGCCTGAAGAGAGAACAACAGGATGACAAGTTCTTGGGGAACATGGGAGAGGGGGATGAGGGGGAAAGGAAGCGGGTGTTAACAAGCCCAGGGGAAAGGGAACAAGTGACTGAAAATCAATGATGAGGAAAGTGTAGGAGGTCTGGTAGGACTTGATCAAGGGCAATGTAACCAAGAGGAATTCCTGAACCCAAATGGAGGCTGAACATGACAGTGGGGCAAGAGGAAAATAAAAGGAAATAGAGGAAAGAACTAGGAGGCAAAGGGCATTTGTAGAGATCTAAATACAGGCATGTACATATGTAAATATGCATGGCAATGAGGAAATAGATCTATATACATATACTTCAAGGTTTAGTGTTAAGGTAACAGATGGACATTGGGCCTCCACTCAAGTACTCTCAGTGCTAGAACACTTTGTTGTATTAAAGTGGCATTCCATGATGCTCACTTTCCCGACATGAGTGCTGTTGTTGTTAGGCGCCATTGAATCGGTTCCAACTCACAGAGACACCGAATGAAATAGTGCTGTGCCATCTTCTGCATTGTTCTTATGCTTGAGACCACTGTTGAAGCAACTGCATTAGTGTGTTTCCTTGAGGCCTCTTTACTTCACCAAATATGATGTCCTTCTCCAGGGACTGGTCTCTCCTAAGAACAATTCTGAAGTCTGGAAGATGAAGTCTCACCATCCTTGACTGCAAGGTGCACCCTGGCAGTACCTCTTCCAAGACAGATCAGTTTTTCCTTCTAGCAGTCCATGGTATTTTCAATATTCTTCTCCAGCACCACAAATCAAGTGCATCTATTGTTAGATTTTTTTTTTTTGCTCAGTTCCTAACTTTCCCATGCATAAAAAGCAACTGAAAATAACTCGGCTTGGGTCAGATGCATCTTAGTGTTCAAGTATTGCTTTTCAATACTTTATAGAGGTCTTGGGCAGCAGATTTGCCTAATGGAACACTTTGTTTAAAATCGTTTGACCATGAGTATTGTGTGGATCTAAGCAAGACAAAAATCCTTGAAAAATTGAAATGTTTCTTCATTTATTAAGATGTTACCTAGTAGTCCAGTTGTGAGGATTTTGGTCTTCTTGGCATTGAGTCATAATCCATATAGAAGGTTTCAGTCTTTGATCTTTATCAGCAAGTTCTTTATACTTCAAGTCCTCCCACCTTCATTAAGCAAATTTGTTTCATCTGTGTATGGCATGTTGTTAGTGAGCCTTTCTCTGATGCTGCATTGATGGATTACCAATTGGAATGTTTCAACAAGTTGATGAAGCTCTGAAAGCACTCACTCATCAATACCAAGGAATTTTGAAGACAGCTACCTGGCCAACTGAGTGTAAGAAATTCATATGTGTACCCATGCCAACGGAAAGAATGTGAAAGTTATAGGACAATATCATTGATACCACATATGAGTAAAATCTTGCTAAATACCATCCAACAAATTACAGCAGTACATTGACAGGAAGTTCCCAGAAAGTCAGACTGGACTTCAAAGAGGATCTGGAATAAGAAATATCATTGCTGATATCAGATGAATCATTACTAAAAGCAGAGAATCACATAAAGATGTCTTCTTGTATTTTCTTGGCCATACCAATGCATTCGACTGTGTGGATCCTAACAAATTCTGAATCGTCTTGAGACGGACAGAATTCCAAAATCTTCATTGTGCTTATTTGGAACTGGTGCATGAATCAAGAAGCAGTTGTACAAACAGACTATGGGAATGCTTCCTAATTTAAAATCAAGAAAGAGGTGAGTCATGGTTGTGTCCTCTCACCATACTCATTTAATCCATGCATGCTGTATGAGTACATGCAAAAGATGGACATTGAACAAAGGAGACCAAAGAAAAAGTGATGAAGTTGAATTATGATGCTGGAGAAGAGTATTGGGAGTTACATGGACTGCCAAGAGAACAAACAGTTCTGTCTTAGAATAACTAAAGCGAGAGTAGTGATCATAAGATATGCAGTCATATTTGTTCTAGAGAAATTAGAGCCATGAGTTTAACATGTGCACCCATGCAGCATTATTCACAATAACAAAAAGATGTAAATAGCATATGCATCCGTAAACTGGTGAAAGAATAAACAAATGATATAAATACACATGATATCATTTGCAAAATATTTCACCAAAATCTATGAACCTAGGACACATTATAATGAGTGAAATAAGTCGGTCACAAAAGGGCAAATATTGTATTAGGTCAGTATTGTAAACATTCAAGGGGAGGTTTACACACTAAAAGAATCTTTCTTTTATGATTATAAGGGTTGAGAGGCAAGAGAAAGAGGGAAATTCACTAAGAAGTAGATATGTATTGATTGGGATGGTGGGTAAGGCAGTACGCAACATGAAAAAGTCCACAAAAATGACCAAGGTGAAGGGTCACACCATGAAATAAGCAAGAATACAAGGCAACAACTGTAAATTATTACATACATGGCATAACATGAATAATAAATAATACTAGTGGATACATAGATAAACTAAATATGTATGGGATCTGAAAGTACAGTCATATATATATGTATATATATATGTCAAATGTAGGTTTGGCAGAAGATATCTCTACATATGTATTTGCTGCAAGTGCATCCAGCTATAAAGACCCAAGCACATAGGGAGTAGAGTTATACCAACTTGTCAGCCATGACCAGCCATGTTGAGGGAATGAGTCTCTGGGCTTGAGTCTTTAGGGTGATACTCTGGAGAGATTGATGACAGTTGGCATTGTCCACAAAGACAATGCTCTACTTTGAGGATTAGTGACTGCATCTTAAAAGCTTTCAGACAGCCCTCCAGGAGGAAGCTATTGGGTTTTTCCTACTGAAAGCACAGTAGAGTGAAGATAATCAAAGAGTCAAGGAAACAATTAGATCAAAGAACTAATTGGTCACACAAATCACAGTCTCCGCTAGCCTGACACCAGAAGGATGAGATGTTTCCTATTCCCGCTGCTGACCCTTCTGATTGGGATCATGATGAATGGTCTAGGACAAAGTGGTGGGGGGGGAGGGGGGAGGAACGGAGACCACAATTAAAGTTTTAGAAAGTTCAGATTTCTTGGTTTGATAAAAAGTGATGGAATTCCTGCGAATATGACCTTTGTCCTACACATTTGCAAATGGTTTCATTGCCTTTCACCTTTCAGCCAAGCAACACACTGGTAGAAAGAAGGCTGAAAATAGAAGGAAGAATGAGAGAGAAAGAAAAATGAAAAGGTAAAATAGGAGGGAAAAAGGAGATGGACACAAAGATAGAGTGAGAAACAAAGATATATTGGAGTAAAAGTAGATGGAGAAAAATACTCTAGAGATCACAGTTCTCTTATTCTGATTTGGAGAAGTAGTAAGCTCAAGTAGAGAGTATAGAAAGTGGCTTTGGAGAGTTACAGATCTAGGTGCATCGTGCATATGTCACCTAAGGGAACTTCTGTACATCCAGTCACAAATTTCCTCATCTACAAAAAAGGGAAACACTCCCATCTACTTTTCAGGCTTACTGTGAGTCTATGATGCCATGCCCAGCACAAGCCCAGCCTTGTACAGCCCATCAAAAAATACCCGTTTTTCTTTCATATTATCTTCCTGTACACTTTTCCCTCTACATGTATCTATGCATTAATGCAACCAGCCATCTGTCCTGTTATCTATCCATCATCAACCCGATTCTAGCTACATTGAAGGCTCCATGTAAAAAGATACAATCCTTGCCCTTGGCAGAGAGAGCAGCTGGCAGGGTGTGGAGAGGCAGACGGTGGAATGGAGGGGTCAGAAAGTTGAAGGGTGCCTGCAAGGGAGTCCTGGCAGAGATAGTTAGCTCTCATGCCCACTCGTGGCTTGTCAGGTCAGCATTGTTCTGAGATCTCAGGAGCCACTTGGAGAATGTGTCATTTTAATTTTGCCTCCTCCGCCTTCTCTGCTTCTGTTCTGACTCCCACTGTTAAGTGCTCTGGCTCTTTATCATGGCTTTGAAATTGAGAAAGACATTTTGGAATTCAATTAGCCATACAGTTGCCACAGCAACGAAAACATATAAACTTAAATGATTTATACGCACAGACAACACTTCAGAAAGGAATACATTTAATCCCTGTAGATCATAATGAAATGGATTGCACAATAAGAAAATTGTATTCTTCTCTCTCCAATGAGAGACCTTCGGTCTTAATGGGATCTGCAGGAGCATGGAGGCTGAGAGAGGAAGGAAGGCACCTCTGAGCGGCTCGGGCTCATGCCCGAGGTTGGGGTATGCATCACACAGGGAGTCTTTTCCTGGACTTGCTGGAGCATTCTGAGGCAAGAAAGTCAGGAATAATGGGCATGCATTATTCCATAGATCCCAAGCATGAGTTCCATAAACACACTTTTCTCCTTTTCCAATGCTATGAATAGATTAATACACATCCAGAGAGTGAGATCCAGAAAGTGAGATCATTTATTGTAGCAGTGAGTAATGCATCATGGTATAGGGCATAGGAGGGTAGATGCTAAAAAGAATAGCTACAGGTAAGAAGTATTTTGAAATATTTTTGCCTTACTAAAGTATTATTCTAGGGTGTTAAGTCAACAATGAACATGGGGGCCTTTGGTTAAAAGTCATTTTGTGAAGAGGCTTAAATATTCCCTCCAGTGGTATCAGAAGTTATAGCATTTTGTTTCTTCTATAAGAGAATGTTTCCTGGACCATTTGCTCAAAATACAGATTGAATAAGTAGGGTGAAAATATATAAACCTGACAGACACCTCTCCTAAATTTAAACTACTCAGCATCCTCTTTGTTGTATTTGAATGATTAGCTTTTGGTCTATATGCAGGTTTTCCATGAGCATACTTCAGTGTTCTGGAATTCTAAATCATTGCCACGTTATCCACAATTTGTTATTATCCACCGTTAGATGGCTTTATGTAGTTGTGGTAGCTATATAATCTGGTGTCAATTTGGGACTTGAAAGAATTAAGAGTGAAGGGGTGGAGTCTAGTCTGTCAATTGGGTTATAGGCAATGAGGTCTCTGAGGTCTCTGAGTGGGCATGACCTTCTCCTCAGGATTCTGGAAGCTCTGATATCTCCTCTCTGGAGGCGGGAGACACAATCTCTATCTGCTCACTTCCTGAGTGGCTCTCTACTGACAAGACACATGAAACTACGCTGATGCCAACAAAAGCCCTGGAGCAGCCACATGGAGACCTCTGGCAGCACTGAGATGCTCACAGTGGCACTTGATCCTCCAGACTTCCCATCCACTAGCCTGTGATCTTCCTGCATTCGGTATCACTGCATGTGTTTCGTGAGGACTTTAGAGATTGGTACTGGACACATGGGCTGATATTGTACTTATGGACTTGCTCTGGACTGGGCTGAGATGATTTCTCAATATTCAATAGCTCTTGTATATAAAACTCTTTCCCATACGTATATGAGTGTCCAGGAATTTGTTTCTCTAGTCTACCTGGACTAACATGGTAGTCGATACAACTGTGGTAAATACCTTTCTAGTATTTTCACTGTCAGCTGAAATTCATTTGACTTCACCAGTGATCTCCCTCATACCATCCATTTTGTCTTTTGATGAATCCAATTTGAATTTCTAGTAGCTCCCTATCAATGTACTACTGCAACTATTTTGGAATTGTTTTTGGCAAAATTTTACCTTGCATACAAAATTATTTGATAATTTCTGTATTCTTTTGGCTCACCTTTCTTTGAAATGGCACAAACAGATTTTTTTTTGAAATATAAATCTTTCAATTGGTAGACCAGATAGCTGTTTCCTAACTTCTATGGCATAATTGAATGAGCCACCCAGCAGCATTGTGTTCATTTGTTGAATACCAGTTTCAACTGGTATTCTGTCTGTTCCTGAAGCCAGAGTTTGCTTCGCTGCACTGGGTCTTGCCTTTGTGTGACTTGGGACTTAATCTTCAGCTATAGATTCTTCCTCCTCTGCTACCTCCTGGAATGGTTAAAGGTCAGCCAGTTCCTTTTGGCACAGCTTTTGGTTATTGTTAAGTGCCGTCAAGTTGTTCCCAATCCATAGCAATCCTGTGCGCCACAGAAGAAAACTGCCCTATCCGGCACCATCCTCACAATCGCGCCAATGCCTGAGCCACTGTTGCAGCCCCTGTGTCGATCCGCCTCACGGACAGGCTTCTCCTGCACTGCCCCTCGAGTTCCCTGGAGTTCATACCCTTCTCTAGGGACTTATCTCTCCTGACAACATGTCCAAAGTACGCAAGACAAAGTCTCACCGTCCTTGCCTTTAAGAAGCCTTTGGCCATATACCTTCCAAAACAGATCCATTGGTCCTTTTAGGAGTCCATGGTGATTTGTTGCATTCCTTCCATCTTCCTTTGATACTTCCTTTGATATTTCAATATTGCAAACTTGAGGCGTGACTCTTTTTTCAGTTCTTTCAGCTGGAGGAATCCCAAACCAGCTTTTCCTTTTTGATTTTCTAACTCCAGGTATTTCCACATTTCATCATAATAGTTAGTCTTCTTGTTCTGCCCTTTGAAATCTCCCATTTAGCTCTTTCTTGTCATCATCCCCTCTGTTTTGCTTTACTTTCAAGAGCAAGTTTCAGAATATTTTTTTGACATATACCTTAGTTTTTCTTCCTTTTTAATGACCCTTTGTTTTTCTTCTATATGATGTTCTTGATGTCATCCCACAGCTCAGGCAGTCTTTGGTCCTTAGTGTTCTGTGTGTCAAATCTATTTTTGAGATGTTCTAGAGATACCGGTGAGGTGTACTCAAAGTTGTATTTTTACTCTCATGGACTTGTCTTAAGTTTCTTCAACTTTAACCGGAACTTAGAGATGAACAATTCTTTAGCTCATGATATTTAGCGTCTCCATGGCCTCTTGCCACAAATGTTGCCTGTGCATTCCTGTGTATTCCATCTGGTGATGGTCATGTCCATCATCACTATTTATGTTGCTGCAAAAAGGCATTTGCAATAAATACATTTTGGACTTGCAACATTCTGCCTTGAGATCTTCAGCATTTTTTCTATCAAGGTCATATTTTCCAACTAGCAGTACTCTTTGTTTCTACCACTCAGTTTCCAATCATTGAAATGTATCAATGCATCTTCATTGTATATTTGATCCATTTCAGCCTGTATTTTTTGCTGCAGTGGGTTGGTGAACATTTGAATAACAGTTGTATTAACTCTTCTTCCTTTTAGGTGTATGGATATTATCCTATCATTGACAGAGTTGTATTTTCAAGATAGATTTCTTTTTTCTTTTTTCCTTCTCTCTTTCTACAGTAACTGTGATGCGATTTCTCTTTAATTTGTCACTCTGTGCATATGATTGCCTGATTCAAAAGGTACAGTAATAGGTCATTTTAATTAACTAGTGCCTAAGCTGTTGATCTTCCTACACTCCATTTCATTTTTTCAATTTCCACTTTTCTTAGATTCATCCTTTGTACATTCTATGTTACAATTTCTAATGGATGCTTGAAGGCCTTTCATCTCATTTAAGTCATCCTCCACCAGCAGATGAAGGCCCAGAAAACTTGCTTCCCTCCAGGTGATTGAGGTCCACTCAGCCTTGTGGCTCTTCTTCCCCAGTCAGATTTCGTGTGTCTTCCGACTCGAGGGGCTCATCTTCAGACACTCTCAGCCCATGACCTGCTGCTATTCTTAAGGTTTGCAGTGACTGCCTTTGTAAGCAATTGTCAGTCTGTTTCGTTTTCTTAGACTGCCTATGTTTACCCACCTTCCATGATCCTGCTGGTGTTTCCAAAACCCATGTTATAACTTCCAGAATCACAGCAGCATGCAGACCAGCTCCGTGTGACAAAATTGGCATGATTGAGAGAAGCTGGGAGGACTGTTCTACACCAATGTTGGGAGGGATATTCTCCTCGCTTCCAGGAACCTTTCCAGATATTGTCTGTATGTGCTTCTTGCCCATTGCCTCCTAAATTAACCACTTAACTGTACAGTTCATGAATGCTGTGAGATGTTACAGTGAATGGATGACCACCGTGGGGGAAAAAGGATTGCTGAGTGATTGGGATTGGCTGGCAACACAGCTTGGAGCAACTGGAAATCTGGGGTATAGATAGAGATTTATAGACCTCTACCTTCTAGGAATTGATGTGGTGCTGATTCCTAATTATAAAGCTATTCATTTACCATCCAAATTGCCTCATGTAAAAAAAAAAGCATTTTCAATTAGTGTCCCTTCCCTTTACCCTATGGAAGTAAGGGAATCCCTCAAACACTTAAGATAGTGGTGGCCACCTGGCAGAATAAGCCACAGCACCGTACTTTGAGTGCAATTGGAGAGGGATGAACCATATCCTTCACACATACTCTTAGCACTGCACTAATTTGGCCTCCAACAATTTCTTGTTTGTTGATTTTCATACTGGGCTAAGGACTGAAGACAGTTTTTCTTTGCAATAATTTCTTCTCTACTAGTGAACATGTGCAGCACAGAAAAGTTCAGATTTAAAACAAAACCTTGCTGTTGCTGTTAGCTGTTATCAAGTCCCTTCTTATTCATAGTGATAACAGGTGCAACAGAACAAAACTCAGCTCAGTCCTGCACCATCTTCACAGTCATTCTATACTTGAGTCCATTGTTGCAGTCACTGTGTCAATCAATCTCATTGAGGGGAGTCCTATTTTCCCTGCAAATTATACTTATTATACAAATTATATCGTTATTAGATATTAGAACATGTTATGTTCACCAGCCCTAGTGAATGTAGTAGGGAGACAAGAGAAAGGAAGCAAACTTGTCTATTGGCAGTTATGCTCTACTCCACAATTTTCTCTACTTTGTCTGGTCATTCCCTAGACATGCATAAACCTTAAAGTTGAAAGGGAGGTTTGTATCTCTAGTACACATCAACTCTTTAGCCTCAAACAAACCACTTAACCTCTGAGAATCCCAATTTACCCACCAGTACAATGAGGATGATAACACCAAACTTGCCAAATCAAAAATATATATATATAACCATTACCTTATAGCATGGAAAACACAAAGTGACCACTCAAATGGAAGCTGTTTTTATTATATCAATCAGATGAATGAGATTTTTCCTCTATATGCCTGTATTTACTTCTATAATGCATGTATATTTTTGGTGGTATACAAGTAGTGCATGTGCAAACTATATCCACCTGAGCATGTGTCTGTGTACATGTGGATGTGTAAATAGTTTAATAGTGGTAGAATAATTTGGGAGAGAGGGCTAGCAAGAATAGTTGTACAACAGGAAGGGTACAATCAATGGCAGTGAATCATACATGTAGAGTGTTTGAACTGGAGAACGTTTCATAGTGCATATTTTTACCAAAGTTGAAAAAATATGTGAATAACAATGAATAAAATGAAGAGGAAAATATTCTAAAATTGATTGTTCTAAAGATTGTACAATTCTTCTTGATATGATTGAATTATTGAACTCTGTATATGTGGATAAAGTACTAATCAAACTGTTCACACACACAAAAGGAAAAAGAATAGTATTGGGCTGTAAAGAGAAAGTTTCATTTTTACCATTCTCCATTCATTGGTGTGGGTTATTTCCAGCCTGAAGGAGAATGTAAGCAGACTTGTAATAGAGCTGAGCCGGCAATGTCTGGAACTGCTTCACTCCCCAGCAAATGAGGACAATTCTCACATTGGCCATTGCATTTTTCATTGTTGTAGAGATCTCTTCCGGTTGTATCAATCCTGCCCCCTGAGCTGTTGAGTTTTCTTGGCTGCAGTCTTATGAGAGGCAGATTGCTGGGCATTTGTTCTGAGGAGGGTGGGTTCAAACCATCAACCTTTAGGTTAGTTGTAGACAACACATTTTCCAGCTTGCATTTTTCACACGTAAAGTGTAGTGACAGTAACTATGTCAATTATGTTGTGCCACTCTCACCAACACCCATTGTCAAATTTTCACCTCCATAAACAGAAACGCAAGGCTTCCTAAACATTGAGTTCCCCCCTCAGCATCCCTCTTGACCCTGGTAAGCTCAAATGGACTTTGATGTGGCACGTGTTTTTTGCTCTACAAAGTTTATACAGGAGTCAATTGTGGCCTGAGTCAGGCCTTAGGTCAGGGAAAACATCTCAGTCATTCAGCCATCCTAGACTCTGGGAAAGTGCATTCAAGTCTCTGGGTCACATTGCCTTCCCTGTGACTTGAAGATGAACACTAACATCAGTGTTTCCAGGGACAGCTAAATGAGATGCACAGAATATGAAGGTATCTGGCCCATGGGAGACATCATAAGCCCTTGTTGTTTTCGTACATCTTCTTTAGCTTCATATTTTCTCTTGACAACATGAGTGCCAAGGTGTGGAGCCTTCTCATCACAGTCCTGGAAAGCGCTGGGACTGCTGTTGGGCACCTGGAAATGAGCTACTTCTCCATAGTCTTCGGCTTTGTTCTGTACTTAGTGTCAATACTCATTCTATTGCCCCATCCATGTTCATGAAGCTCTCATTAAACAGCAATATTTAGGTTGGCGAGCAATTGGGGACCACTATTTGGTCCTAGCTGTGGGCAGAGTTGGCAGCAGCATGGCTCCCTAATCATCTGATCCATGGATCAGACCCTGGTGGCTAGGGGGTGGAAGTGGGGGCAGGCAACCCTGTATTGGTCCTGGTAGGGCACACTGTTGGCCTCCCTTGCTTACCTCTTCACAGTCATTGCAATTTCCTCTCTGCTAGCCCACATGGAAGAATCCAAAAGGAACACGAGGAGGAGTTGTGTCACATAAATTTGGCCCAGAGCTGTCCAGCTCTAGTTGGTGAGTGGATTAATTTTTCTCCAATTTTCTTTCCTCCCAAGTGATCCTTGACTTCTCTGTTCTGGTCTATTGAATTGACCATGGCCAACTGGGCTCTGGGCCACTCCACTGGCCAACTTCAGTATCTTTCTGCTTGGTAATACAAGCTACCCGACCTAATAGTGGAACCAGGTACAGCCCAGCCAATTGCAATGGAATATGCTTCTTGGGGTAGGAGAAGACCCGGAACTAGTCCCAATCACCAAGTGGGGAAAGGCCCAACTACAGATGTTGGGAGTAAGTCCAGCCCACCATGCAGAGCACAGTGTCTGAAGGGCAGGGCAATGGGAGGCAGATGGGCAGGCAAACCATCAGCCGGGGTGAGCGTGTCTAGCACAAAGCTGGAACAGAAAGGCAGAACATGGTGTTAGGAAACTCACC
Organism: Nesogale talazaci; assembly: GCA_004026705.1. Taxonomy (NCBI): domain Eukaryota; kingdom Metazoa; phylum Chordata; class Mammalia; order Afrosoricida; family Tenrecidae; genus Nesogale; species Nesogale talazaci. Next base: position 19,419 of record PVJH01008183.1, on the reverse strand, counting down.
TAGCCCATCTATCTAGGGCTGACAAGAAGCTAGCATCTGAGACACTATATTACATAGCAACCTGACTTCAGCCCCTAGCCTGAGGTTAAAAACAAAGGCCATGCATAGTGTCTCCTGTGATTAGATAAGTTTGTGTCTAGAAATGAAATGTCCATAGCTGAGCTCCATGAGATAAGATAAGGATTGGGGTACCTTTGGAAAGAAAGACTAGGTTATCAAACTTTGTTGACTTAAATCTTCAAATCTCTCCTCTTTGTGGTCAAGTTTGATACTAAGGCACCGAGCCTCTGAAACAAGAGCAAATGTCCCACGATCTGGGAGGAACTGAACTGAGAGGTTGGGCATCTGCCAGGCCTGACCATGGACTCAGAGGATTCAGCCACTTGTTCTTTTATCCATTTATTTCACCAACCCTACTGTGCACACTTTTTGCTGATCTGATCTATGTTAAGCATTTTTATACATTAATGTAGGATGACTTCATCATGTAGGAATTTAGATGCAAGTTCTCCTACCTGATCTGTGGATGCCTCTTTGCAAGCAGCTTACACAAGGTCTTAATTATGATTACATTTCTGGCATCTAGGCACCCAGGAAATAAACTCTGGCAATGCAACAGATATGCACTCAGTGGTTAACCACAAAGTTGGCAGTTCAAACCCACATAGAAGTTGTAGGAGAAACATCTGGTAATCAGCTACCATTAAAATCATAACTTAGAAAATCCAAGTGGCTGTGCTCCTGTTTCACAGGTGGCTGGTGTGCATAGGAACCAATGGCAGGGCACCCACCAGCCGCGGCAATCAGGGGATCAGCAAATGTTTCTTGAAACCAGAACAGTTTCTAGAGGTTAAACCCTTTATCTCACGTTCATTCCTTTGTCGATGTCAACTTAGATTGGAAATCTCTTTTTCCCTACTGATGTTAAATTGGAAATCTTAATCCAATTTCAAATCAGATTTAATACTTCCCTCTTGTTCTGTATACACACAGACACACACACACACACACACACACACGCGCGCACACAAAGAACCTCCAAACTCTGGTCACTGAAATAACTCTGTTACTGGGGTATATCCATTCAGAGTTTTGAGTGTGGAAACACTGATGTTACTCTGGGTTTGTATCTTATCTACCTGAGGATACTACATGGTATATAAAATGTAATTGTACTTTTTGTATTACCTACCTCATAAGCAAGAGAAGACAAAATGAAATGCAAGTGCAAAGGCGTTTTAAATGAAGGAAAAGGTTAGGAAGCTGCTCAGAGGCAGATCTGGCCGTAGCGGGTGTTTGAGCTCGGTGTTCCTCTTTCGACTTTATTAGCCTGGTCTCCCAGCTGATCTTTCGCTGCGCAGCCCCACCTGTGATGTGAGATGATCCTGCCAGTCCTTCAGGGGCTTGGATGTATGCAGATGTCAGGCTCTCAGTTTCTTCTCGTTCTTGAAGACAGTTACCTGTGCTATACTCCTGTGTGTGCTCGCCAAAGTGTCTAGACTACTGATACCATATTGCTTTTCTAGTTGCCATGGAGTGGTTTCCAAGTTAGCACACCCCTTGAACAGTAAAACACAGCATTGTTCAGTCTCACACCATCTTCATGTTCATGGACACGTATGAACCCATTGTTGCTGCCATTAACTTTTACCCCGAGAGGATTAAGTTTTTGACACATTAACATAGAATTACTTCATAGTGTAGAGTTCATCTTTATTATTGCTTTCATCTCTTCTTCCCATAAAGGCATCAGCTCATTCTCAGATACAGCTCAAGCAGGCTGATCTCCTGGTCTACATTACTCAGGAAGCTCTGCAGGAAGCACCCACCATGGGTGACCAATAGATAACTGAAAGTCTGGTGGCATATCTTCTAATATTACAAGAACATGTGAGCTACCCCAAGTGGGGGTTACAAATAATGTTGCTTAAAAAGGTTTGAGTAATAGAGATGCTGCTGCAGGCACCATAGGCCATACGCCTGAGCACCACCTCCATGTCTCTTCATCAGAACTAGATAGGATCACTTATCTCCAGTGAGGTTCAGAACCACAAAGCCAGCTGCAGAAGGGTGACAGCTACTTCTCTCTGCTCCTTCACATTAGCAAATGCATACAGCTAAGCAATCTTATAAAGGATCGGCCAGAGGAGCCAGGGTGGGAGCAATCATGCCTAGAGGACCAGAGATTTTGCTGTCCACAGGGCCTAAGGAGGTCCCTTGGCACACAGTCAACTTCTCTCAGCCAGCTCCTTCAAGGCTGGATTTCCTGGACTTCTTAAGGAGACTCTGCTCTGCAGGCAGGTCAAGGGGATGAAGGTGCATGGATGGGACAGCAAATTATCATTATCCAGAGTCCTCAGGCCAGGATTGGGCTGCCAGCAGGGGTGCTCACTGGATGCTTCCTCGGTGACATCACCTGGATGGTTCAAGTAGGCAACAAGTAGGCTGTCTTATCTCTGTTTCTCTACAGAAGCCATGGAGATTGCTTTGGGTACTTTCCTGGCAGATACAACAGCTCCATATTCCCTTATCTGCAATTCTGAAACCCCAAAGGTTCAGAAAATGGAAACTTCTCTCATAACTTAATTGGCAGCAAAACCTGACCCAATTTGAACTCACGTGGCTGCAAAGCCTGACCTCATCCAATGTGAGGTTATCTGGTGAATGTGACTATTCATCCATTTCACTACAGGAATATTGATGCATTTGATATGCATCTTCTGAACTTGTTGTAGACAGCACTTTATATGCATGGGTCTGGGGGGGGGGGGTTGGCTAGCCTGGTTGACTAGAGAAACAAATGCAGAGGCACACATAAATGCATAAGAAAGAGCTTCATATCAAGAAGTAATCATGCCTTATCTTACACTGACTGCATCTCCTTTCACCCACTTTTCTTCAGTCAACCCTGCGAGGGGAGCCATATGTCAGTTATTGTGATCATTTCCCCCTTTACTCGCCCTCCCCCTTCCCTTATTCCCAGGATCGCTGCTCCTTTTATTGGTCATCGGGGTTATCTGTTCTGGATTCCCTGCCTTGTGAGCTCAAGTCTGTACCAGAATACATGTTCTGATCTAGCCAGATTTGTAAGATGGAATTGAGGTCATGATAATGGGGGTGGGGCAGAAGCATTAAAGAACTAGAAGAAGGTTGTGTGTTTCATTGGTGCTATACCGCACCCTGACTGGTACGTCTCTTCAGGGGGTATTCAATTGACTACTAATGGGCTTTGGCTCTCCTCTCTGTCCTCCCTCTGAAAAAGAATAATTTTGTTTTGTTTTGTTTTTCTGTGGGGGGACATCACTGCCCTCTGGTGGTGGGAATAGGAGGCCCAGCCTTTGCTCCTGTGGAGACGCTGCTGGAATTGAACCTTCATCCCAGTGGGCCGCAGTCCCACGCACAACCACTACGGCACTGGGGCTCAGCCCCCAAAAGAATAATTGATAATTAACAAGGGGACATCGGGGAGGTAGTGGGTAGGAGGGAAGAAAAAAAATGAGCTGATACAAAGGGCTCAAGTAGAAAGAAAATATTTTGAAAAAGATGATGAAAACATAATGTACAGATGTGTTTGACACAATGGATATATATATGGATTGTGATAAGAGCTGTACGAGCCCCCAATAAAATAAAATTATAAAAAATAGAATGCAAAAAAAGAAGCAATAGTGCATCAAGAAAGCATCCCAGCCCAGTCCAACTCAAATTCATTAGTCTGACACTAGTCCATCAGTCTCTCTTCAGAATCACACAGCCACATGCCCTGATGCAGAATGTGGTAAGAGCACAGGCCAGTGGGTGCAGAGTCGTGTGAATCGAAAGATGGTGGCTGCATCGCAGGGCTCACTCAGGTCTCAGTGTGGCTTGTCAACAGGAAGGTGAAGGCAGAGAGAAGAGAGGGAAGTTTTCCCAGGACCCTCCTGAGGAGAATGTCATACCCACAAGGAGATACCATCAGACTGTGACCTGATTGACAGGCTGGACTCCCCCCTACACTTTTTAAAAAAAAAATAATTTTGTTGGAGGCTCTTACAGCTATTACAACATTCAATACATCATCTGTATCAAGCACATTTGTACACACGTTGCCACATTCATCTCCAAACATTTTCCACTTGAGCCCCTGGTATAAGTTCCTCCTTCCCCCTCCCCCCCCGCTTTTTTAGTGGTTCATTTTATACACCTCTCCTCATGATCCATGATCACTCTCAAAACTTCCTCCCTCCACCTAGGCCCCCAGTTCCAGGCCCCCTACACTTTTATATATTCAATTTGACATGAAAATATGTAATTACCACAGTGCGCATGTCTTCTCTTCTTGAAACTAGGTAAGTCTAAATCCTGACACGAGCTGGCCCAAGTAGTTTAGAGGAGGGGCTGGGAAACAACCCTTGCTCCTTGCTGTCACTTTTCATTTCCATTTCAGCACTGAGTAATGGAATGTTGATGTTCTAGTGGCCCGAGTTAAAGAGCCCTGATGTGTAGTGGTTATGCTTTGGCTCGCTAGTCTCAAAGATCCTTCTTTTGGCCTTGCAGGTCAGCAGTTCAAAATGACCAGTCACTCCTTTGGAGGAAGATGGGGCTCCTGTAAAACAGTTTACAGCCTCGGAAATCCACGAAGGGTGGTTTCACCTTGCCCCATGGAGTCGTTAAAAGTTGGCATCACTTCAATAACGTGAATTTTGTTTTGTTGTGTTTGCATTAACTGAGCTTTTTGGTTGCCAGGACTAGACCAAGGGTGCTCAATATGTCAATCATGATCTACTAGTCGATCACAAATGTAGTGTGGGCAGTTGGCATGGCATTAAAAAATAGATGTAAGCCTATCATCAATCTTGGCACTTAATTGGTATACAGTGCAGCCAATCAGATGCAATCATAAGTGTTGAACACATGCAAACAGCAGCACGAAGTGTAGCCAAACGGACATGCGAAGTTATCACCAATTTTTAGACCTTAGTTTTTTCTCTTAAGAAAGGTTATTAAAATGAGTGGGGGGAGTTGGACCAAAAAACAAACAACAACAAAAAAAGTATCACTTTCATACAAAGTGGGAGATTTTGACACTACAAACTGACATTCTGCCAGAGTCCAGAGTACATGAGCAATTCTGGAACTTACTTGCAGAGGGAAAGTACCCAACATGAGAAAAGGTGTTACCTCCTTGACTGCATTATTCAGCTCTACTTATTTATGTGAGTCAGCCTTTTCCCACAGAAAGCTCATTAAATCCAAGTACCATTCCATCACGATGGATGATCATCTGGAAGTGTGCATGAGGCTGGCTGTCAGCAGCTACTGTCCAGACTCTGCAACCCTGGCTCATTTGACTCAGTGCAAGCCATCAGGGTCAACTCAGATCATGACAAAAAATGTATACAAGTAATTGTGTTGTGCTGTGCAATGTGGACTCATGTGGTTATGCAAGGTACATAAGCATGCATTGTGCATATGAAGAAATCTTGGCTGAGCCCTGGTGGCTAAGTGGTTGAGTGCAAGACTGCGGCCTGCAGGCTTGGCGGTTCAAATCCAGCAACAGCTCTCAGGAGCAGCACTGGGTAGCACCCACGACCACCAGAGGGCAGTGATGCCCCCAAAAAACAAACAAACAAAAAGAAATCTCAATGCATTATTGAATAAATGTAATAAGTAGAGATAAATACATGCTTTGCATTTTTGTAATTGGCAGATCATTTTGACATAGATCATTTCATAAGTAGCTCACATGCTGAAAAAGTCTGAGCAGCCCTGAACTAGACTATTCTCAAGTAACCTTGGTAGGAAAGTTGTCAAAATAGACATGCATGTGTACTGGGTGAAGAACTAGGGAGTCATCAGAGATGTAGGTTTAAGTTCTCATTCTATCTTGAGCCCCTCATCCTCTCTCATTGGATTGCTGTGTGATGCTTAGTCCAATTTTCTTTTCTTTAATCCCCTCCTTTTCTTCTCCTCCTCCCCGCCTCTTCCTTCCCAGGTCTCATTTCCCTTTTCTTCTCTTGGTGTTTGCTCAACCCACTCTGCTCCTGTATGGGCATTTGCTTCTTTCTTCAGCCCATCTCCAACCCTGCTTACTCATCATTCCTGGTCACTCATGAATTTCGCTTACATGCAGTTCTTTTTTTGGGGTGTGTGGGGGCATCACTGCTCTCCGGTGGTGGGAGTAGGAAGCCCAGCCCCACTGCTGGAATTGAACCTCCGTCCCAGTGGGCCGCAGTCCCGCGCACAACCACTATGCCACCGGGGCTCAGGCCTACATGCAGTTCTATACCCAGCATTATTCTATGTTTGATTTCTGCTGCTATGGGCCTGTATCTTTCTGTGTGTTTCATGTAAGCAATGATTATTCTGATAATCTCGGTGTATTTTTCTATGTCTAGTTACGGAATATTCAGTTGTCTGTGGAAGTTCCACCACTAGGCATTAGCCATAGTATGACCAACTATGTTAAAGACATCATGTTATACAAAATGTCATCACCTCTACTTGAGCTAGGCGGGAGTGAGTCCAGCCCTGGTATGGTGTCACATAGAAGAAGCCATAGCTAGGAAGGCTCAAAAAAAGAGTCTTCTACGTAAACCAAATTCTAATATTTCTTGAGTGGGAGTGTGTCTTAACTCTTCCTAGTGCTAGCTATTTCATCCTTACATGTTGTGATGTCCCCCAGTGGGTGCATGAATACTGTAGTCCTTCAGCCTTCCCAAGGATGCTAGAGCTCCTACCCTTAACTGGTCAGAGCCACGTGTCTCTTAGACTCACAACTCCAGATGTTTCCCATGTAGAGGAATCCTTGCCAATTCCTCTCTAGCCTACTACTGTGTACTTCCCAAGACAAAAGAAATGGAGCCCGGGAGAAGCCCAAGGAGGGTGTTCTACATGAAGCTGTGGTTCTTGGGTGCTGTCTTGTGTATTCCAACTGGTAGCAACTCTGCATGAGCAAGTGGAGCTTCCTCACAGGATTCATTTGGCTATAGCCTTTATGGAAGGAGACATCCAGATCATTCTTTCATGGAGCCAATAGACATGTTTGAACCACCACCCTTTCAGTTAGCAGCCAAGCACTTGTTTAATAAATGCTTACTGAAATAATTTAGAATTCACAAAGATAAATCAAAGAATCAATGATGAGTAATCTCTCTCTGAGCAATGCCCATGGGTACACAAACCCAAAGTGGAGAGGATGGTGATTGTAGGTGGAATGGACTGGGATCAGAATTTCTATGGAGAGTCGTTATCTTTGTTTAAATGCACAGCCAAAAAAGGAGTCTGGGACTGTTGGGAACACAAATAACCTTATCCCAAGAAAGCATCCTGTCTCCTGTCCCATGGCAGATGTCAGAGACAAGCGGATCATTAGAGCTTGGGCAACACAAAGTCAGATGCCAAGCTTGGATGGACGAGCTGAACTGAGCAGGGCCTATGGCCACTGTGTTGTCAGAAGGGAACTTAAAGAGACTTCTCTATGGAAGAGGCAGGCTTGCTGTGACAGCAAGAGCTGTTTAAATAGATTTTCTTGCTGGCAGGGTGCTAATGAGGTGCTAACACAGAGGAGGGAGGCAGGCGGGGCTTTCTGGAAGAAAGAGTAGTTCTGAGAATGACTTCAAAGGAGTTAAGTGAAGAGCCTGAGGAGAAGGCCCTGCCTACTTGCCCTAAGTCAATTGGAAGTCCCTTCTTAGAGAGCTAAAGAGAGGGGCAGCAAGGATGTTTTGAGAACAGACTCTCTTGCTCTGTCTCACCCTTTTTAAGCTAAAGTCCTCATCATTATATCGAAGTCAAAGTGCTAACTATTAGGGTCTGGAACAAATCCCATCTTAGACTCTCCCTGCACAGAGAAGTAAAGGGAGGCCTCACAACCCTTGTTCCCATTTTGGTTGGACATGATAGAGGTGGGCTCTGGGACCCCTGTACTCTAAGAGGGGCTCCCGTTTCTGGATATCCACTCCTGGTTTTGTGTACATGTCAGATGTGTCTACACAAAGAATACATTCTGTATCTCATTCTAGATGGATCCAGAGTTGGTTTTTTTTGAATTATTGAAATACGTTTTCTTCTGAAAACTGCAGCCTGATGTGTTTGCTTACGTTTTGGCCCTGGATGGACAAAGCAAGCTCACATTCCTTGTCGTCTATTGTTAGGTGTCCTTGTGGCAGGTTGGGTACCATCCGCACAGTGGTTGTTATGTTTCAGTCCTTTGCTACAGCCACTGTGTCATTCCATTTCATGGAGGACATTTGTTGGATAAAAATATCTGAAAGTCCAGTTTTGTAGGTCAGAATCAATGTTGTACAGAAAATGTCATGTGGTTCAAATTATTTATCTGGAATGAGGTACTGGGTAGGCTGGAATTACAAAGGTGTCCATGATGGTGTGTATTATGTACTGGTTAGAGGAATCATGGTAGTCAGGGAAGGAGAGTAATGGAATCTAAATGCTATGGTTATTATTATTACTACCGATAGTAATAATAATACAGAGTTTCTAGTTGTAGCAAGAGCTAATGTTTCATGAGTCCTCATTGTTGTTGGTTGTCATACAGCTGGATCTAACTAATGAAAACCTGTGTGTAGGGTAGAATAAAATATTGCTTGGTCTTGCGTCATCTTCATCATCATTGACTTGCTTGTGTTGTTTGCTACCACACACCATACAATTCATGTTCAATTATGCCACTAAAAGTTATACAATCATTACCAGAAGCAAATTTTCATTGTTATTCATGTACTTTTAAAAAATGTGTGTGTTTCCTTCTTCTTCTTCTTCTTCTTCTTCTTCTTCTTCTTCTGCTTCTGCTTCTTATGCTTCTTCTTTAAATGCCATTAGGGCTACCCATGGTAGAAAGGTTTTCGTGGATCTTTCAGATTAAGACTGAGGAGGATGAAAGGCTGGGTTAGCAACTTCTGGAAATCAGTGTATAAAACCCCATGGATCAAAACAGAATATTGTCTGATAGAGAGCTAATTTGATGTCATAGCTTCCAGCATAATAATAACGTACCAACAACTCCACTTCAATAAACTGACAGATGGGTGGTAGATTGAGCTCTTACATTTCATACTGTTTTTTAGAGCAATGGTTTATTTAATTTTCCTAAGACTCTCTTGCAGTTGCTACTGTACACCTGGAGAACTAAATTGATCATTAGTGAAGATGCTAGAACTGAAGCCCAAGTAGATGAGTCCATATGTTGATGTCTTCTCAGTTGCAACAAAAGAAAGAGCTATGAATCAATGAAGTACTCAGACTACATTTTTCATCTTCTGACACCTATTTTCAAGTGAGGTTGGTAGTAAAGCCCAGGTAGGATATGGCTGATGAGAGAGTTCCCCTGTCAAATTCATATTAAAAGTATATGGGTGGAATCTGTCCCTGTCAAAAGATATAACCAATGAAGCCTCTGTGTGGGCTATTTTTCTTCCTTGGAGGGTGGAGACACACTCGATCTTGGCTCACTTCCTTGGAGACGCTACCAACAAGGCTCACTCTCTGAGAGATGCTCTACTGATAAGACACATGATAAGACACATGGCACTACACTGATAGAACCCAATACCCTGGGAAGTGGAGGAGTCATGCCAAGACCTCTGCTAACACTGAGGTGCTTCTAATACCATTGGATGCACAAGACTTCAAATCCATTGACCTATGGTATTCCTGTATTCCGTCTCATTGCATGTATTTTGGGACTCTGAAGAGGATATTTTATATTGGTATCAGACATATGGGCTAATATTAGACTTATGCACTGGGTTGGGATATTTTTTAATATTCAATTTATCTTGTATATAAAGCTCTTTGTTATACACATCTGAGTGTCTATGAATTTGTTTCTCTAGTCTACCCAGACTAACCCAGTTGGATCATGTTAGAGGGTGCTGAAGTTCCCAGCCTGGGGTTCCACAGGTATTTTAGTGTTGATACTATTTCAGGGATGTAGGGCTTACTCTCAGGGAGATAGAAACATGTTAGGGTGAGCACTGACCCTGTATGCCAGTAATGGTGGTACCAGGAATCTCAACTAGGGTTAGGGACTCAGAAAGTCTAGAAACATTCTATCCTTAAATAACATTGGTGAGCTTCGGCTCCTCCAGACTGACTGGCTCACTCCCAGAAAGAAAAGAAAGAAAGAAAAGAGTTAGGGGAAAGGAAAAGAGGGAGGGGATTGATTTGTTATGACTGTTCCAGTTTTCAAATAGACAAAACTGAAATGCAGAGAAGTTGAAATGGTTTTCCCTAAATGGCAAACTATCAAGCCTCAATTTTATTATGTTCAATTTTGCTCTAAACTGACCCCTCAGGAAGTCAGACAGAAAAAGACTAAAATCCACACTTACCAAACTGGACAATTATAAGATGTTTAAAAATTACATGATTAATCTTTAGTTTTCCCAGAGCTGTGCCACTCAACCCCCTAACTCATTGTCATCAACTCAATCCCAACTCATGGCAACCCCCTTTGAGTTTCAAAGACTGGGGCTCTCTATGAGACCAGGAAGTCTCATCTTTCTCCTAGGATATGCCACCACTAGATATGTATGGTCATCACCTAAAGAGGGGCACCACACTGTGATCTCTTGCAGATATCTAAAATGTACCTGCACAGACCACAGATTGTGTGTCTTAGGGAAAGAGAATAAGAAGTAATGAAAACAAATAAAACAAAACTGGTCAATTTTGACTCACAGAAGAAAGCAGAACTGTCCTCGTGGGCTCCTGAGACTGTCAATCTTTCCTTCTCTCTTTCACCTTCTCAACTGCCCCCCCCCTTCCTTATTTCTCTTCTCTCTCACTCTCACATTTCTTTTTGGTAGCACCCAGTAGGATCATTCCAGGGTGAGGACAAATCCTGGATTGCAAGGTAGAGTGACAAGGGGAGGAAAGTGTGCTAATGTGAATCAAGAATAGAAAACATCTTGGGTTTGAATCCTAGTTCTGTGAGAACTATCTGGACAACTGGACAAGTCCTTGAACCTGCTTTGACTTTGTTTTGATTTTTCTCACTTGAAAAACGAGCAGTGAGAACCAATCCCTCCTAATTCTGACATTCTATGACCTATGACAAGGCAGGGCATTGATGGCAAAGCCTTTCCTGGAACCCTTTGGTTGGGGCTTGAAACCTAAGTCATCTGGGCTAGTTTTGGATATGAGGGATAGTAAAGCTACTGAGAGGATGGGTACACAAGTCACTGCGGCTTTTCAACTTTAGGACTTGCAGGAAGTGATCGATAGAAGTCAGATGGGAAAAGGCATAAGCATCAGAGACATGTTATTAGCCAAAGGAGATATTTAAACCCATGAAACTGGAAACAACAATGTAAGGACAGTGAGGTCTTAAAACACTGCCCTTGGCTAGAAAAAGAGGGAAATAGGTCTTTGGAGATAGAGAGGATGTCAAACCCTTTCTTTGTTCAATAGTCAGAATGTGCTCCCCCTGTTCAACTCTCTGTACACTTGAAATCATGAATCCCTGTCCCAAACTATACATACACACCCATGCACATACACACACACACACACACCTCCAATCCTTAACAGAAGTTATGATTTATATGCCTTTCACTTGTGAGCAGAAGACACATTTATTATTGAAAACAAAGCCTCACTGTGATGCTCAATGAACGAGGATAGAATTAGAAGGCCTATTTTTAATTTACCTCCACAGGCCAATCGCAGAGTCACCCAGAATGGAGGAAGTCCCACTTGTAAGGACAGCCAGCAGGAGAGCTGTGCATTCCTGCAGTTGGGACGATAGTCCTGGCAGGTTTGACCATTACCTACAGTAATGTGTTCTGTGTGAAGCACTGTGCCACATGGCTTATATTTATAGCATGTGGGCATGGAGCGAGAGACATGCATTTTAAACAGGCAGCTCATAGCTACTGCTGGTGACTGGAAAGACTTCTAGGGAGAAAAGGATGCTTGGTTTGTGTTCCTGTGCCTACAAAGAAAATACCATGATGAAATCTAGTGGTCCCAAAATAGGGGCTGGTCGAAGCTCTAGTGAGGAGCCTGGTGGTGTAGTGGTTCTGCACTGGCCTGGGAGCCATATGGTTGACAGTTGCAAACCACCAGCAGCTTCTCAGGGGAGAGACTTGTCTTTTTACTCCATCCACAGTCACAGACTGAGAAACCCACAGGGGCTTGCTACGAGGCAGCATTGGCTCAAAGGCAATCGGGTTCTTTGTTGGGAGCAACAATAGTGGGATAAGATCAAGAAAGGGCAACAATGCTCTGGACAGGGCAAAGGCACAGACCTGAGAGGAAGGAGGGGGACAGAAGGCAGTCTGAAACACAGGAACACGGGAGAGGAGCCGACCTTGCGTCAGACTTGACTCTATGCCAGTGAGTTTGGTTCTGCTACCTCTGAAGCAACGATTTTCTACATGGACACTTGTCTTCTCCATGAGACATGTGGCATTGTTTGCAGATGATTTGGGTTGAGTGGACGTGATACTGGCAGTCAATGAGGCCAGGTATACAGCCAAGCACCCTCCCACCCCTCTATCCCAATCCCCACACACCGAACTAAAGCTAATGCCATGGAGTCCTTTTCAACTCTAAGGCAACACATCTTCAAGTCTTATCTTCTTACCTTGTAGCAAATGGGAGATTTGAAACATTGACCTTGCTGCTAGCTGCCCAATGCTTAACCCAACACACCACCAGGGATCTTTGTATGCCCCCTGCCCAAACAAGTATTATTCCATTTAAATGTCAATTGTGTTAACACTAAGAAATTCTAATATAAGCCTTTGATATAAATTTTGAAATAAACTCCCCCAGCTTTGGAATGCCCAAGCGTGAAGAGTGAATAAGGGGCTGTTTCAGGCCAGTGTGAGGAGAGGCAATCCAGAAGGAGGAAGGAGGGAGAGATGACCCCCAAATGAATCTGGGATGCAGCAGGTCTTATCTGCAGTCTGCTCACAGCTTGTCCCTGATATCTAGATAGGCAAGAGGTGATTCAAATAAGGGAACTAATAAGTTTTATGGATTGTCCCACTCCTATCAGGCCCTTCTGATCAGAACCTGAACACAAGCTAGCACATAGCAGTTTTATTACTTACAAATGGAAGCAGACAGCATAAAAAGTATACATTCCATGGCAAACTCCCCGCCCTCAACCCCCAGCTTAAAGACTGTCACAGAGGTTATGGACACTCGTCCATGGACACTGCATTTTAGTCTTGGGGAGGACTCAAATGGGACAGATTGCTCTCACAGGGCCTCCACTCCCCCACCCCCCAAACCCCCAAACCCCAGGGGATGTAAAGAACTCTTCTACACGTGCCTTCCTCCGGGCCTTATGGGTGGGGGCTAGTACCCCAGGAGGAGGTACTCAGACTTCTCAGGGCTAACCCTGCTGATACTTAGTAGGCTTCCAAGGGCATAGTGTACTTTGCTGTGTTACTGAAGCTGGTGAGGGGAGGAGTGCTGAAGACATGCTCACCAGGTTTGTCCTACATGCTGCTCTCCCTGCTCCCTGCACTGGACAGGGAGTCTGGCAGGAAGACACAGGAAGTGCAGAAATACGAGCACACTGCATTAAATTACAGTGAAAACGATGTGACCTCTTTCTGCTCTCCAGGACATACCCCCAGTTAGTGGGTGGGCCTTTGTCATATTTCCGTCTATACATTAAAAGGATGGCCTGGGGTGCTTCTGGGGCAGGAGGGCATTTGTCTTAAACTCTCAACTTTTTTACCCTTACAGACATGCCCCATTTTGATCAGCAGAAAATCTGCCATTTAGCATAGTCCTCATTGACTTGGGATCACATGACTAGTCAAAGCTGAGATTTGACTCCAAGTCTATCCGAATGCAGAGCACAAGCTGCCAACTATGTCATATGACTCTTAAGACCAAGGGCCAGGAAGACATTCCTTTGGGGAGCATTCTGGGGGAGGGGAGAGCGCTCTGGGTTGGGCAGAGATGTGGGTGCAAGGAGTGAGTTTCCAAATCACTATCATGTTTGGAAGATGGCTTTTAGGCTGCTTCAGGAATATTTCCCAAGTGGACTTATTAAACTTCGGTGTTTCATGAAACGAGTAGATTGGTTTTACTCTGTAGTTTTGGTGAGAGTATTAGTTCCAAATCTAGTTTCCTTTTCCTCTTACATCTCTAAATTGCATTCTCAACTTCATATTATTGTGGGGTGGGGCATTTGATCCCAGGAATTGAAGTTCCTGCCCTGAAGTAGATGGGAGAGGGATTTCTGCATGGGGAAATGATACTGCCTTTCTTGTCTGGTGGTCTGACTTAGACCATCAGTGGAGGCAGGTAAAGGATTTACTTCTACCCTGTACACTGACCCAGGAGTCTTGAAAATTTGAAAGACCAATTGTTTAGAATCTTAATAACTAGTTATCATTTTAGAGCATAATTTGTTATCAGCAGTGTGATGGGTAAGCTTGTTGTGCCAAAATGGCCAAAGAAGATAGGTAGGTCTGTTGTGACAAGATGGCCAATGAAAACATGAGATCAATTGGAGGATGGAGATAGAAAAGGCTCAGTGAGCCCCACCCTTGCCCTCTTGCTCTTGGATCTTCGGACCAGCTGGTTGCCTTGTTCATCCTGTGCCTCAACCTCCAAGCAACAATACCCATGGGGCACCTAATCGTGGACTGTGTAGCTATGAGTTGAGGTTCCTTCAAGCCCTGCTTCACCATGCTCCTGAAATATACATCTCTTGAGCTGGGTACTGTTGGACTCTGTCATCTGGCTGACTGATGGTGATCTGCTTTGCTGTTTGCTTCTTGTGGCCCTCAAGACTTGAAGGACTGCCAGTCTACTACCTGTCTCACGCAAGTGAGTTGCACCAAACCATTGATTTATAGATTAGTTAACTTTTAGTTAGCTTTACAGATTAATTAACTCTTTATTTCTTATCATATATATATATCTCCTTCTAGCTATATAAATATGTAAAGAGAATTACTAGTGTCCTGGTTTTATTTCTCTAGAGAACCCTAACACAAGAATTAATCAGAAAAATATTCCTCCATCACCTGGAAAAATTTTTCAGTCTCTCCCACAGGATTAGTGTGGGTATCCTATCTGGTGACTGTTTCCATAATGAATCCAGCAAAGTCTCAGGTTGTGACTCTGGATGTATACGCATATGTTTTTTTTTTAAGGCATCAGAACACTAGAATATTGATCACAATATCAACCACAAATGGTTAGAAATTAGTTGTGCCTATGTGTGGGAGACACATTATTTAATGGGCCTGTGCAAGACTGGATATGCCTATGGGTTTATTGATCTCTGACAATCGGGCTTGCCTGTGGCCTCCCTTGTTCTCTTATTTGGGCCTCAGAGGCTGCAGGTTGAGGTGACCGTGCTATGCTTCAGATTTGAGATCCTATACCTCTTTCCTACCCTTCTCAGAACCTGGCTCATAGAACCTCAAGAGCCACATGGCTGGCTTCTTGTATGCTTGGTTAATATCAATAATACATGATCATCTTCAAACTTTGATTTTCCTTGATCTGGAAAGAAACAGCATAATAGGGGGAAAGATCATCCGCAACAATTGTAATAAAGGGCTGCAAAAACACTTCATTGTGTGGAACAAAAAAGTGTCATGAGTCATAATTCTATGATATCTAACAAAACGACACTATGTTAGTCTGGATAACCGAGAGAAACAAATCCACAGAAATTCATATATGTATAAGGGAGAGTTTTGTACATAGGGTAAATGTACATTCAGAACACATCCAAACCCAGTGCTGTCCAAGTGTACAAGTCCAACATTAGCTCACAGCTCTGACATCAATCTCCAAGTCCTCCTCCATCCCACAACACACATGCAACGATGCTGACTGCAGGAGGAAAGTTGAATCAGTGAGTGTGTAAGCAGCTCAGCACTGGCAGGGGTCTTCACATAGCTGCTCCAGCACCGAGGGCTGCATCAGGGTGGGTGCAGGTGGCTTCTCCTCAGGAAGAAGTAAATGTCTTGCAGGAAGTAAGCCTTGCCAGCTGAAGCAGGTAGCTGGCTAAGGCAGCTGCACCCTGGTTAGACCATCAGAAAGTAAGAAACCTGAGAACTAGAATTTCAAGGCTTACTGAGCCAAGTATCTCTCCACCCTTCAATTAACCCCACATGTGTTTATAAGCCAGGTTATCACAATAAACCTTAACTATCTCAGACAACATAGAACGTGTTTGTGTGTGTGAATTTAGAGCCTTTCCCTCCAAGTCTTCTCTCCCTCATCTCCCACACTCTCATCCTGGGCATCCTGAGCACCATAGGTGGGAAGCTATTTTGTGGTGCAGGTTGATCTGTGGTTTGGGGGGGACATTCAGCTGCATCGGCTGTCTCTGCTTGATGCCAGTAGCCCTTCCACAGTGGAAACAGCAGCAGCAATGAAAGGTCTGTAGAGATTGTCAAACATCTTGTTGGGGACAACAGTTGCTTCAGTTAGAAACCGCTTTCATAGCAGATTGATCTTTTACAATCAGTTGCCTCATAAGTCATAAAAAATTAGACTCTAGCTTAAAGGAGGATCTGAAAACAAAGTTTTATGTGATGTTGGAAAAACATTGGTCCTGGAGAAAAACTTGGAATTAGATCTGAGTTCTGCCTTAAAGTAACAAACTAAATTCTCTGAGTTTCAATAGCTTTATCTTGAAATATGCATAATAACTGTCTTGCACAACTATTGTGATAGCTCAATGAAATAATAGAATATGAGAGAGGTGAAATATCTGACATTGCTCCTGGCAAAGATAAGGTATCCATAATGAATGAATCTGAAACTAGGTTCATGCTACCCTGATCCTAACTTTAATCCTAACCCTAACCCTAACCCTAACCCTTGTCTTAATGCTAACCCTTAACATTTACTACTAAACAAATATGTTAGCATTTAGCCCTAAACCCTAACCCTTAATACTTAACACATGTTTGAACACTTAACACTTAAAATTAACCCTAACCCAAAAGCTATCCCTAAACCTAACACCAACCCTAAACCTAATCCTACCCCAGACACTTAACCTTTAACCCTCAATACTTAACACATGTGTTAACACTTAAAATTTAACCCTAATCTTAATGCTAAACCTAGGCCTATCCGTATCCCTTATCTCAAGGCTAACTCTAACCAGAACCATTAACACATAACCCTTGATAGTTAACACATGTGTTAACACTTGACCCTTACTCTAAATCAAATCCTAATCCTCACTCTAACCTTAACCCTAAAACCTAGCCCTATTCCTAAATCTATACCTAAATCTAACCCTAACACTAAATTTAACCCAAATCTAAATGTCCCGTGGCATTTTAAAACGAAAATAAATATATTACAACATGATTTTTGCATTCTATAAACACTTTTGTTGCTCCATATAGACCAAATTTTTAACCAAGAACCTCCCCCTCCCGCCCCTTAGTCAATGGTGTACCCCTTAAATCTGGTCCCTTTATGGCCTAATCCTAATCCTAACCCTAAACCAAAGAGTAATCAAACCTAAAACTGATCCTAACCCCATTCCTAACCCTATCCCTATCCATATCCCCAACCTTAAGCCTAACCTTATCCCTAATCCAAAACATAACAATGCTTCACACATATGTTAACACTCAACCTTAATCCTAACCTTAACCTTTTGCCTAACCCCAATCCTATCCCAATCCCCAATACTAATTTTAAACTTAACCCTAAACTTCACCCTAACCCAAAACCAACTCTATACCTATCCCAAACTCTAACCCAACCCTTATCTCTAACCATAACACTAACCCTAACCCTAACCATAAGCGTAAGCCTAACTAACTATAACCCTGACCCTAACCTTTATCTAAATTGTGTAAGCCTAAACTTAACCTGTAACTTTTCACCCTTAATAATGAGCACATGTGTTAACATTTAACCCTAACTCTAAATCTAACTGTAATCCTAACCTTAGCCTTAAACAAATCCCTACTCCTAACCCTAACCCTAAATTTAACCCTAATCCTACCCTTTAGCCCTTAAGCCTTAATGCATGTGCTACCCCTAACCCTAAACCTTACCCTAAGCTTATCCTGAACACCAATTCTAACCATGACCCTAACCCTAAATCTGACACTATCCCAAACCCCAACCTTAAACCTAAACCTAACCCTATCCCTAAATCTGAACTTAACCCTAAGTAGAATCACTTCACCCTTAGTATTTAACAAATGTGTTAACACTTAACCCTAACCCTAAATCTAATCCTAATCCTAACCCTAGCCCTAACTCTAAACATATCTCTATCCCTAATAACACTAACACTAACCCTGGCCTAATCTATATTTAACCCTAAAATGAACCTTAACCCTTAATACTTAACACATATGTTAACATTTAACACTGAAGTAAAACCCCAACCCTAACCCTAGCCTTAGCCCTAACTCTAACCCTTAACCATTAATACTTAACACATGAGTTACCACTTAACTCTTAACCCTTAGAATTTGCTATAATAATTGAAAAAAATTGATTTCTAAAAACCATTGATTCAAAGTGAAACTTAAAACTCCTAATCTCTGAGAGATTAATTGATGGTGGTAATGTAGAGAAAATGTATGCAGCTAAACCAGACTGACTTCAGCTACATGACTTGATAAATTCTCTGAGTTAATGCCCTACTGACCTGAGACTTTCCAACCCCAGTAGATGACTATCGTCTACCAAAGATGGGCAGAGCAGAAAGGAAATTCTTGATAAACTAATTCACTTCTCTGGTATAGATCTCAGCATAAAGTCCATTATTCTCAGGAAGTTTCTATTCCAGTTATCCACCCCCGCCCCCACACACATCTTAACCCCAGCCTTTCTAGATAGACAATATATCTAGCACTTTCTAGGGCATAGGAGAGTCCAGTTCTGCTTTGCAGAGGCCCTGTCTCCTGCGCATCATTTCCTGGCATTATCCTAGCTTTTGGGGGACTTCCAGTGCTACAACCACAAGTTCCTTAGGTTACTAGTGCTATTTTAAACAAACATTAGATAGATGGGTAGAAAGACATATGATTTAGAAGCAGACTGACTCAGGATGCAAAGATATAAGAACAAAATAGAAGAAACGTGGATTTTAGAGTCACACGTGGTTCAAATATTAAGGCCATAGAACTACTGTAACACTGGGCATTAACTCACTCTTCTTTAGTTTCTCACTATGTGAAACTAACATTCTTGGTATAGTTTGAGAAGCTGAGGAAGTAAAACATATCACATCTAGTAAGAACTCAATAACTAGGCATTTTAATCTCATCATTAACCCCCTATCTACCAGTTTATTGGATTACAGAACTCGCACACTGCTGGGATGCAGAAAATTATGCCACTGATATTTAAAAAAGTAGGAGATTCATCCATGGTAGACAGGTTTCAGTGGGACTTGCGGACTCTGACAAACTAGAGAAAAAGACTGTAGTACCTGGAACTTAC